>VALG01012548.1:0-19545 GCA_009835305.1 Ipomoea purpurea
TCTTGTTAAACTTCATTTGTTAACATTGAGTCTCCCAAGAGAATGTAAGTTGTGCACAGTTCACTCTCTTCGTTATTACCTTGTCTCTTCTTCTTCTTTCTTTACTTAATGTCTTCTTCTTCTCGTATTACAGTGTTATTTAATTAAATATTTATTTATTTATTTTACTTATATATTATTATTCATTATTCATATATATATTTTATCTATATCTCAATTATTATGAACCGGGGTGGACTGGACCGTGTAAACGTGACGTACAGACTCCCGGACCACCAATGTGTCGGTTGACACAATAAAAATAATAAAAATTATTATTATTATTATTATTATTATCTATTATTATTATTATCTATTACCTCCTTTATTCCATTATTATTATTATTATTATTATTATCTATTTTATTTTATATCTATGGGTATGCTGTTTCACAGCTGTCAACTTAAAATAACAAAGTCTGACAGTGTAATAAAAAGGATTTCTATGCTTTCCCGTGAACTATCACCTCACATTTTTTGTCAGAAAACATAAAAAGGATTTCTGGAATCCTTTTTACTGTACTTCTCACATAAAAAGAGGATTCCTGGAATCCTTTTTATGGTGATACACATAAACTAGGACTTTCTCAATTCTTTTATGATGATATCCGTACGCAAAAAAATCTTCTCAAATCCTTTTTATGTGTATATCGTACGCATGCATAAAAACAAACTCTCATTACCATAAAACTTCTGCATGCATAAAAAACAACAGAACCATACCATTCAATCCTGCATGGCACTAAAACAAACCCTCAAAAGAAGATTTCTAAACCTTTCACACATGCACAATAAACAAGTTACATTGAATTACTGCACAAATTTGATATCGCTCAACAATTTGTGATCCAGAGTTTTTCTAATGCATTAAATTGATAACTTCTCCAATGCATTAAAGTTTCACCACCAATTAATTTAGTTCTCCCTGCTCCCTTGTATATCATTGCAAGCTGTCATAGTCAAGTAGTTCGCGTACTTTCATCCATATTAAGATTCCAATATCAACTCGTATTGTTTGTGCTTCTGATCTTGAACTCTCCACCAACAAATACAAGACTGGCTATGTTTTTCCTCATTTTAATGGCTTTCTCTAGGCTTTTTCATATGAGATAGTTTTATGATGGGTGCATTCATACACTTTGAACAAAATGGCATTTAGAAATTGTCATCTTAATTTGAAATAAAATGTTTCCATGTTCATCTTCTTTTATTGTTTTTTCTGAAAGTACCAGATACCTCCTCGCTGTCTTATACTATACTGCATTTTACAGATATTGGCAAGAGAAGTACCCCAAATTTCTCGGGAACCGAGATGGAATCCTCAGCTAATACTATTAAATTCAAAAAATCACAAATCACAAGCCGTTGTGGATACATTAAGCTTATGACCATTATCTCAGAGTTTTCGGTGTATGAATATCATTAAGACGACTTGAACGCGATCGCAAGAATGATGGACGTATTGCGACAGTTCGTGTTTCCTAGCCTTTCTCTTTTTTCTTTCCCCAATATCATACCATACTTCCCAAAAAAAAAATTTTAACGGCCGGGTTTAAACGGTTAACGGGGCAAAAACGCGCGATTTTTTTTTTTTAACTAAATGAGGCGTTTTTTAAAAAAACGACGTCGTTTTGGGCCCGTGTCCACAATTCATTGTGGACACGGGTCCAGGGCATAATTTGCCCTCTAATTGAACACATTTTTTCTATATGATTATATAATATATTCTTTATGCACATGTCATTCCATTATAACCCAAATGTCATTTTATAAGTCCAATACTACTTTTTGTGGAGATAATCAAATGTATTTTTTTTATTTTATTTTAAAAGTCCTAAGTTTAGAAATCCAGAAACCAAGACTGTGGTCTAATGGTACTCGGATTGGACTTCCATTTAAAAGATTGTGAGTTCGAGTCTCAGTTGAGACAATGTAACAGAGCCAGCCTCAGTGGAGGCAGTATACTAGAAAAAAATACGATATATACATTCATATATATTTAAATTTTATTTATGGCCCAAATGATTTTTTCATCACTTCTCGCTTCATTTTTTTGAAGCATCACTTCTCGCTTCATTTCTTTGAAGCATTTGAGAGAGAGAAAAATTATATGTAGAGGCTTGCATTACGCATATATCGAATAGGCTTTCATCGAAAATTTAATTAATATTGTAATTCCAATAAGCACCATAAATAACAAAAGCATATCAAATAAACTTTTATTGTAAAGTCAGAGATTTAATTAATATTGCATCGTTTCATATTTTCTATTAATCGGGAATCAGAATCCTTAATCCTAATATCATAACATTTAATAACTTCATTAATTCAATAAATGTAATCTTTTGTTATGGGCGAGAAAAAAATAGCTATTTTATTTTTTAAATATTGTATTTTTTTATAGTAAAAAATGTTGTGACTATTTTATTTTTATAGCTAATAATAATAATAATGTTAGTAATTAATTTAAAATTAATTACTTCACAAACCATATAACTTTATTATAGTTAATATTTCAATGAATCTTAAATTAGAATTCTTTGGGCCACAAAAAGTCTTTAAACAATCCGCATAGAATTAGAATTAGAATTAGAATTCGAATTTTACTTTGTGTATAGCCGACTTTATACCGTATTCCGTAATATTTAAGCATTGAATCAAATAGGATTGGACTATTGGAGTATTGGTTATCTCTATATATACCGTGTCTTTGCCCCGTTCCAATTCAATTCGGAGACGACGCCGGAGCTACGATTTCGAGGGAGGGAACACGCGAAGTGCGAAGATGATCGAGGTGGTGCTGAACGACCGTCTAGGGAAGAAGGTGAGGGTGAAGTGCAACGATGACGACACCATCGGAGACCTGAAGAAGCTGGTGGCGGCGCAGACCGGAACCCGGGCCGATAAGATCCGAATTCAGAAGTGGTACACCATCTACAAGGACCATATCACCCTCAAGGACTACGAAATCCATGACGGCATGGGCCTTGAGCTCTACTACAATTAAGTCTCTTTACTATCGTCTGTTACCGTGTAATTGAACCCTTGTCTATCGTAGTTTATGATGAAGACGATGTCTTTAATGTTTGCGGTTGGTTTGATCCCTCGGATCTCTAGTTATATTTCATACTCGTTGAATTTCATGAAATAATGTGGAATTCTGTTGTTTGGTGATCTCTAATGTTGATTGTTTGGATTCTGGATTCGTAGAATTGTAAATTTTTAAAGGTCTTTGGTGATGTGAAGTTGTGAATTGGTCTAACTAGAGTTGATTTTTGGTTTTCTTAAGGAACAATATGTGCTTGAATCAATGAATTGTTGTGCATGAAAAATCTGCTAGGGTTTAATGAATGAAGCACACCATTTGTCTTGACAGGAAGATCACTAGATTAGAATAAGGTGTTTTTGGGAGTTGCGAAATTTCATTGTTGATATGCTTGCTAATATTATTCGTTTTTTTGTTGTTCATTCTGGTTGAATAATTCTCTGATATTTCTTGAACAGTTAAAAAGTGATTATGGTAAATGTGGCAATATCACAGCTTTAATTGCTTTAGTTTGTCTACTGATTAAATTTTTGTGGTGG
This sequence comes from Ipomoea purpurea, assembly GCA_009835305.1. NCBI lineage: Eukaryota > Viridiplantae > Streptophyta > Magnoliopsida > Solanales > Convolvulaceae > Ipomoea > Ipomoea purpurea. Next base: position 3,625 of record VALG01012548.1, read on the forward strand.
GCAATAAAGGGTTAGGAGTTAGTTTGTGATTGTGGTATTTGAACTTTGAACTATCAACCTGTTAAAAGATGAGGATGATCCATGTGCTGTCAGAAGTAGAAATAGTGAATAATATTTGATCATATTATTTCTGCATTGAGTCCATGAATATGTAGTTTGAATATGACCATATCCTTGTTTTTTTGTTTGGGAGAAATAGAAACTTATGAAAGTAAAGCTTGTACAATTCTTCAATTTTGGAAAGAGAATGGAGAATGGGAGAATTACAGTAAATGATGTCTACATTGATGCCATTGCGCTCTACTGTCTTCCTGAGAAATTGTTTCAGTGTGTAGTGTAGGAAATTGTTAAATAAAATTTTAGTTTGATGCATTTCTGGTGCCATTTGGGGTGTGTGTAGTTCTTGATTGTCCATTTCTTAAGGGGATGTCTGGATTGGTTTAGATGCATATTCTGTCTTCAATTGCAATAAATATTGGCATATGTTTGAGCTCTTAGTCATCCAATTGAATAAGACCTGGATTGTTGGGAGTATAAAAAAAAATTGTGATCAAGGGAATTCATTAATCATTACTCAAACTAACAAATCTAAGTCCTAAGCTTTTCTAATACACCAGAGCACCAGCATCTCTTCTAAACATAAGCTACTTCCTTGCCATTCCATCCGACCATATTGCTAACCAGTTTGTAAACCACTCACACCTCTACTAACCTGCCTTCCTTCCTTAATCCTTAGAAACAGGAAAAATGGAATGTTTAAAAATGAATAAAACATTAAATCCCCTAACTCAAACTGTTTCTCATCACTCACTATATGCAATCAAACAGGTAGTTACTCATAGGAACGAATTTCCGGTAGAGGCGACATTGGAGGGGTGAATGCCTTTTTACTCATCTCTGCAACCTTCTTGCAAGACTCCTCCACTATGCCTTCTCCCTGCACATGAACAGCTTTCCTTCTCATTTCTACGACCTTCCGGTGAGAGTTTGAGTGCAGAGAAGGGGTAAACGTCGGACTAGCTGCTGGCCTGTACTCGGGAAAAAGACGCCCAGACCGATACCGAACCCCACACGCGTTGCATAGTGTCTTTGGGCCATTGGTCCCTCCCTCCACTGCGGCGTCTTTGTAACTTCACAGTGCGTGCATTTTTTAACAACTGCATCCAATGCGTCATTGCTGTTTCTTGCGTCCGCAATTGACTTCTGCGCCAACTTCCTCTCTCTTCTCCTTTTGGCAGCTGAAGTTTTTCTAGACGCAAAGGCAGTAGAAGAAGATATAAGAGATGCCAACAGCCATGGATTGGTGGAGGGTCGGGTGCGCTTGGTTCGACTTCGTACTGGAACAGCAACACCGGTTTTTACTGGGATCGCCTTTCCACCTGAGCAAGAGGCACTGCTCTCAAGGACAGAAACCGGGCTTTGTGTCTGGAACATAACAGCCTCCTGCCCATCACAATATTTATTCTGAGCACCAAGGGTTTTACCCGAGTTTTCATCAACATCATTCAGCAGCTGTATGTGTTGAGAAACGCAATCCACCTTTAGATTGAAAATAAGAGAGCCAGTAATATAATAAAAGTAATATAATAATAAGAATAAGAAAATTAAAACCAAACAAGAAAGAGATGAAACAATCAAAGAAGTTTGAATGTTCAACTTTTCATACTTGAAAGTCCATATGCTCTTTATAAAATTCTAATCTTTTTTAAAATTCTTGAGAACCTTCATTGCGTTCGCACCTTCAGTTAGGAGGTTTTTCGATCTAGACAGTGTATTATTAGTATTCGATTCAGACTTTTTAAAAGTTTACGAGTATTATTAAGAAGTCTAAAAGTCTATTGGTATTCAAAAAGTCAACTACAACTCTTAGAGTTTTCTTCTCTAGTATAAATAGTTGAAATCCATGCCAATTTTACTATAGGTTACATAATACTTTTTGTAAACTATTTATTCTCTAATATAAATACTTGAAAACACATGCCAATTTTACTATAGGTTTCATAATATTTGTATATTTTGATTTTATTCTTTTTATGTTAATATTTGTAATATTTTTTTTAACAACGGGGTTCACAGACCTGCTGTTTGCCAATTTGGTGCTGATGTTCGTAGCATACTATTTATGCTGCAAACAGCAGCAAAGAAGCTGCTGTTTCACAGCACCAAATTGGGTCTATGAACAACCATTTTATTCTCATTGTTTGAAGTAGTATATTTGGTTTATTATTTTTTTTTATATTATTCTTAATTTATATTTTTAAATTTTTTAAAAAGTACATAGAGACTATGAAACTATGAAAGTTTTTTTATTAAGATCTATCATTTTAAAATTCATTAAAAGCCTACCAGAGTAATAATTGAATATAGTCATTTAGACTAATGTAACTATCTACCAACAAAGGATGCAAAGAAACGTTATGATTTTCATCATAAAACATACAAATGAATTTGGAAAAGGAACAAATTTACTGAACAAAAAAGAGATGACACTTTAACAATAACGACATTTTATCACCAAGAATTACCAATGTTGCATAAGGCGCTAGTCAGGCGCGCCGGGGCACCTAGCGCTCGCGCCTCCTACGAGGTCGAGTAATTCAAGTATATCGTCTTCACTTTTCCCATTTAGGGCTGTGAGTTGTTAGACTATTATAATCCCACAAACAAGTCAACTACATATTGGATGGTTAATTGAGTACATGGCCGTAGGAATATAGAAGAGGAACAACGGAGCAGGCGGAATTAGGCGCCCAAATCGACGCCTAGGGAGCCTAGTCAGCCAGCCAACTAAAAGCTGCCCCCTAAAGCCTAAAGAGGAACAACCCAGCAGGCAAAAAATACAACTCGGCGAGTTGAGCGCCGACCCAGCCAACTAGGCGGAATTAGGCGCCCTAGGGCCTAGGGCGCCTAGTCGGCTAGCCAACTAAAAGCTAGTCTCCTAGCGCCGTTAGTCGGCCAGCCAAGTAAAAGCTAGCCTCCTAGCGCCGTTAGTCGGCCAGCCAAGTAAAAGCTAGCCTCCTAGCGCCATTAGTCGGCCAGCCAAGTAAAAGCTAGCCTCCTAGCGCCATTAGTCGGCCAGGCAACTAAAAGCCGCCTAAGGCTTAAATCGCCTCGGCCTAAGGGCGCCTAGGGTCCATGTCCGGCGTCAGTTAGTACGCTTAAATCGCCTCAGCCAAGGGCCGCCTTGCGTGGAATTTTACTACACTGAGAATTACTAATGTAATCTCCTAAAGCGTAAGGATAAACAATAGAGAGGTAAAATGCATTAAACTTACAGAAGGCTTCAACTTGAGTGCTGCATTGGAGAAGTTGTTTTGCATAATATTAGCTTGTGGAAGCGGGAGAAAACCCGTTAGGGCGTCAGAAGGGATTGGCCCCAACTTACTAGCATCAAAATCATCAATAAGGGCGTCCCCGTCCCCGTCCCCTTCCAAGCATTCCGGGGGGAAATCAAGAACATTAAGCATGTCCATAACATTGTCATAGTCATAGTCATCCCCTCCACCCGCAATCCCATCCCAATAAGCAGCTTGTTCAACCATACCCATCTTCTGGAACACCACAAAACATATAAAAACGCAAAACTATTGGAACAGAAAATCCCTATGTTCATGCCAATTTAACATTAAGTACACAAACATTCTTAACCATATATAGATGATACTTGTTGATATCTAAATGGAAATTCATTGATAAAGATCAATGAAAAGATTATTATGATACTCACTTTATATTATGCTCAAAACACCTCTCTTGTTAAGGTACAGAGATTATAGGATAACATCATATTTTTTTTTTCCAGAATTGATGGTAATTTGTTTGATATATAAGGTATAAAAGTCCAACCAAAAATAGGACTCTACCAAGATTCCATGATTAAAGGAATATTCTTCCTTAATCCTTAATCCTTAATCCTTAATATGAGATTCCGTACGTTGCTAATTACCTTATATCACATAATAACAATAACAATAATTTATTAATTATAATTATAATTATAATAATACTAATAAACAAACAAATAGGGAAAATATCAGCCATTAAATTGGAAAAGAAAATAAAATCTTGGGATGGCAATTTCTACCCAAAATCTCACAAGAATAATCATAGAAGCAGAAATAAAGCACGTGACTTTTTTTTTTGAGGGGGGGATTCTTCTTCCCCTAATACAATGCGACGCCGTTTCAACTGCAACCCATTTTCCAGAACAGTACCATCACTCAGAACACAAATAGGAGTTTAAAGTTTAAGCCTATGATTCAAGTACACAGAAGAACATGTCTGAAGGCCCTGTTTGGGTGCCCACAAAATGAAAAATAAAAAATTTGTAGAAACAAACACAAACCCTTTCTGGGCATTGCACTTCAGAGAACAAGAATGGAGAAAATGCTGAAAACTTGGCAATTTATACCTCACTTTTCACAGAATAGAACCAGAGGGCAAACAAAAACTCCCCCCCCAAAAAAGAATAATACTCAAGAAAAATGGGTTTAGTTTAAAGATAGGAAATTTGAATAAAGCAAAGAAATGGGTATGGGAAAAAAGCTATCTTTTTTAGCAAGAGGAGATGGAAATGAACTCACCATGAAGCTTAAACCCTATTAAATCGTAGAGAAAACCATTGGCACTTTCCCAGGAGTGAAGAAAGGAAAAAGGAGATGGATGGATAGATAGATAGATAGGGTAAGAAAGGGAGATATTGGGAAAGAAAAAGAAGTCTTTTTTACACTACTTTTTTCGCAAATCTAACGTGTCTGGATTGTACGTTTTGGAATTTACTAAAAAGCTTTCAATTCAGCAAATAAATAATTATAAATAAATAAATAAAGAGTTCAAAAATTGCATTTAAAAAAATAATAAATTTGGGTGAGAACCAGAGAGAAATTAAGATGGTGTGGTGTGTAGCCATGTGATGGTTTTTGCTTTTGCTGGTGGCATATACCAAACCCAAAAAAATCTTTCATTTAAATGATTTTTTTTTTTTTGTTGACAAAATTTAAATTATTAATCTTAAACCCCAAATCCAATGATCTTGTGGTCTAGTGGCATAAAGTGACTCTCACGAATGGAAAGTCATGGATTTGATTCCCGTTCAGGACAATATTAATTCTTTGTACTTCAATAAATTAAGATAGTCAGCAATACACAAAAAATCTTAAGCCCCAAAGTCTCACTATGCACACAAAGGGCCCCTACTATCCCTTTTTCCTCAGATACTACATTGTAACAGAGTCTCTATCTGTTCACTATGCGCCCAGGGGTTAATCCCCTATTTATACACTATGCACACAAAGGGTCTTCATTTTCTTTGATCGGATGTTCAATTCGAACCCTCATCCACCCTTCATCTCTTATGAGAGGTCAATGTCTCCCAATGATCCACAAATTTCCAATGAGATTTGAATAACCATGATGTCTCTAGAACGAGACTTTAAAGTGATCGGTCGAACCAACTGAGCTAGCTCATATAGTCATATTACACTCTTGACTTTTATTTGCTCGTTACAATTAGTCTTTCGTTTAAATATTGTCATCCATTATTTAATAAAGATGGTTAATATATAATTTTATCATTCAATCGTCTTGCACCAACATGTAATATCTTATAAACTCTTTTAATTGAATGATTCAATTATATACTAGTCAGTATGTTAAGCTAATTGAATAATTAATTTCATTTAATAGTATGTTGGGGCTGATTGTACTTAATACTATAAAAACACATGTATTATTGTCCGCTACAACATATGCAAATGACGCTTTATGTACTAGCGGCTAATTGAGCATGATAATGTAAGAATGTATGTTCTCGTGCATATCTGCAAGATATTACATTTAAAGTTTTTCATATCTCAACATGGTGTATTTAAGGTACCTAATATTCTTTTTTCAAGTATAAGGATATGATGTTTTAACTCTTTACTTTTGAATGGTTTGTAACGTCGATGGAAAGAATGTTTCTTTAATGAATGTGGAAGGAGGGTGTGAGACACGTTTGGTAGCGTGGCATTGGCTTGAATGCTGAAAATGGTGGAATAGTATGTCTTGGGATGAGATGATTTGGGAAATGGGCAATAATACATTTAATTTGGTGCAACATGCTATTGTGACAAAGAATGTTCTTCATGCATTCCTCTTTACTCTTACCCAATACATTTTAATTTTTTTTCTGACATTAATAATTTGGTGCTATCATGAATGGATTGTTATGACTTTGTACTTCTCTTTTGCTTTCCTTATAAAATTATTTTAATATAATACTCGTGGAAAATAGCGTGTGAGAAAGTGAATACATTGTATTAGTTCAAATTGTAAAACTAATAGTTGAAAAATGAAGAAAAATTGGATGTCAATCTAAGCCGAATCCTGCCCGATGGCTGTTCTCCCATAAAATTGAAACTGACAGGTTGATGGTCCAAATGGGTTAGCCGATAACCTAAACATTTAAATGTTATTCTTTATTAAAGAAGTGGTGTGAAACATAATAATAATAATAATAATAATAATAATAATAATAATAAATAATTAATATAATAATAATAATAATATATAATAATAATTAATAATAATAATATATATTAATAAATTATATATTATTATTAATTATATTTTTTTTTTATTATTTATTATTATTATTATTATTATTATTATTATTATTATTTTTATATTATTATTATTATTATTATGTTTTGAAAGTGAGTTGGAATGGTAGAAATGCAAATTGCAATTGTCATGAATTAAATGAAAAAAAATATGTATGACTTATTTTTAAAAGTGAACTACGGAGTAGTATTTTATGAATGCAATAACCTAATAAAATATTGATTTTTGAATAGTACATGCTTTGGAGTTGGACAAAATAATAGTAAATAACAATATAATAAAAACATATTATTAACATTTATTAAGGGTCAAACAAATCTGAGCATGTGGGTTAGGGAGGATTAGCTAAGGTGTAGGTAATATTAAATTATTCATTATATTTTTCGTGATCTGATGAGAAATTTCCTACTTTCAATTTTTTTATTTTCTTGTTTTGAAAAATTATTGGATCTCCTAATTACAATTCCAAAGTCACATGTAAATGGAAAATGATTCCATAGCTTCGCTTGCATTTATACATCAACATGCTTCTACTTGTACTTTATTATTCACATTATATTCTAGACATGTCATGTATGCATGTGGTGAATAATATCAATGTGATATATATTTATATATATATATATATATATACATAATATTTATATATATATTTTAATATATATGTATATATATATATATATATATATATATATTTAAATTATTTTAACATTTGAACACGAGAACCAATCTGAGTCCTTATCTATTATAGTGGAAGGCAATCATCTAGTAGTGCACTCCAAACCAATGTACACACATTGGTGCACTGTCCTGGTTTGAATTTTTTTTGTAACCATTTTGATTTTGGAACACATGTTTGAGTCGTTGGATGATACAACATCAAGGTACACAACATGCAATAATGAATGTATTCTTGATTATGGAATTTAACATGCTCATGTACAAAGAAGAATAAAAGTTATTGATTAATGGAATTTATATGCATGTATATTATTGTTATGTATAGCTACCACGACCTTTCATTTATGGGAAAATATATAATCACTAGTCAAAAGTGTACTTTGAATAAAATTCATTTGTAACCCTAATTAATGAAGGACTACGATGAGGTATACTAGCATTGGTTGCCTATGGCCTATTGGCTCAAATTGAGAAGGCGGTCATCCAATAGTAGCTTCTAATAGGTCAATAGTTAGCACAATCTTGTAGGTTAAAAGGAGAAATTTAATATCGTGTATAGATATTATTTCTAGTACATTAATGTTTGGAAAAGAAGTTATTTTAGTCTCATAGGACCCTTAATTATATGCCCAATAGTTGTTTCGACTCTCGTTGTCAAAAGTTGCAATTGTATGATCAATTTTATAAATTGTTTACAATTTTGAACACCCAATTAAGTAGACAAAATCCTTATACACATATGAAGGTTATTTACTTTATTTATTTAATTTTTTATTCTCTATTCTTTATTTTTAATTTGGAGAAATAGATAAGTAATACATGGTTTTTTTTTTCCTTTTAAATCTAAAGGAAATATCTTGCAAAAATGGTAATAATGCGCATGACGGCATGATGGTTCTACTTGTCAATAAAAGAAAAAATGACAAACAATTTTGTAATATAAAGTCAAGTTTATAATTTGTAATATTTCTCTTTTAAAAGCTAAAACGAACTACTAGTAACATATAATTGGGATATTAAAATTCATTTTTTCCACATAATTATTGGGTTTTTTTTTAAAGAAAAAAAAAAAAGAAGAAAAACTAAAATCTTGTTTGATTTGTTTAAATGAAAATTAACTTGGAATTAATGATTGTTGGTGAAATATAAATAGAGATATATAAAAGTGAAGTGTAAATTAAACACATTTTCAAAGACTACTGCAGTGCAGCATTGGTTTGTATTATTAGAGCACTTTATGAACATCTTTTATTTGACTAATAATAAGATGTCTGCAATGATTGGTCAATACCGTCCAAGGATCTGCTCCTTCATACATGTGCTGCTATATATTCATTTCCATCAGATCTGACATATATATGTTTTTGCTGCTTTCATCCATCATTTTTAACTTTATTTTTAAAACAAGATGCATGTAGCTCCATCTTCATATTCATATTGAAGCCAGTTCTCAAATAATTTCGTGAGCTGGCAATGTTAACGCTCTTATCATCTATGTCTCTTAACCATCTGGTGGGACCGACTCGATCGAGGATGATAATTGAATATGTCTATAGAAAAAGTATTGGTAAGAACTAAATTTGTAACATTTTGGTACGAGAATTATTATACTCACACATCAACTCAGTTTTTTTGGGGTTATGTTTTGATACTTTTGGTTGTATAAGTTTGAAATCTATCCACTTTCCTAATTATAGTCAAGTTGATCGAACAGTTAGCTTAGTAACCACAAGCTAAGTTTGAAGTTCGACTTTCCGTGGAAGCTGTCTATACTATTGGTCTTCTTGGCTCTTGGTTTGAGCTGGTCTAAGTAACTTAGTTAGTTTATTTATGGTGATTGCTAGGGTTACAAGGCGGACTTCAGATCTTTGGGGAGTGGATGTTGATTTTTCCGTTAACTCAAAAATTTTTTTTCTTGAATAATAATCTTGAAAATCACAATAGCCAATTTTCAAGTTATCCTCCAATTTTACTAGAACAACATAGGGCCCAAGTGCTTGTGCGCACCCTCCTGATGTGACTTTGTGAGCTAATTGTGTAAGTGAGGCTCACCAATGTGTTCGAACGGCTAGAAGACTGGAGAAGCAATTTAGTCGAGATTCATTTATAGATGTACGTATCATATCGTTATATGTGAGATGTGGAGTAGTATCGGATAGAATCAACAATAGATGGTAGGTAATGAGAGTAAAGTGTGCACATCATATTTAGATCATCATGTTGTTCATACGGCTTCTATGATAGAACAATGTAATACCGAATATTTAAGTGATTGTCAGAATTAATTTGATCCTCAGAAATGTTATTACCAAATTTTCGTCAATTTATCCCTATCTGAGCGAACAAAATTGATTGAACAATTTAAAATGGTGGAAATTATCAACTTTTGTCCATGTTGGAATCGCATGGAATAGGAGAAAAGTCCTTAATTATCTCAAATTACTCTGCAATAAGCAAAGGTCTACAAGTTTTGTATTTTATTGTAGAAATTGACAAGTGATAGTATATTGCGTCTTCGTCATTATGATCATTGATATTAAGTAGTGATAGAATTAACATGGACGATTTTAATAACTATTGGGTAGTGCTAATAGGTTTATCAGTTAAAGGTGATAACCACAGGATATCAGGAAGTAATGAAGAAGTTGGCATAACATGTGAATTACGATGGATAAATTATATGTAGGTGATTTTCTCATGGTGTCATGGTGGAACTATGATATTCATTCTTCACCATAGACAATCAATCAAAAAGGAACTATGAACATAAGTATATTGTGTAGAAAAGGTATAGACTCGTAAGTGTCGATGAGAGGAGGTTTCGATATAGAGAGAGAAGATAGAATTGTAAGCTTATAGGAAGAATTATATGTAAGACAATCTTCTTTTTACATATACTCCTATGTAGAGATATCAAATGTTCTGACATAATTCCAATTTGCTATGATTTATGACCAATCAACTTTTAAGGTCTCTCAGATCAAATAATCTCACGCCACCTCCATACAAATGTAATATTAAAGATATATTTCAAAAATATGTTGGAAGCTATTCTATGTGAAAAAAATACTGCATGTTCGTGTTAGTATTATATATAGCTGAGTTTGGTTATGTCAACTAGATATAAGTTACTAATATAAAATTGTCTTACTGTACATAAGACGACAGAGCCAAGTGATTGTCAAACATAGGCTTCAGATCGGAAAATTGTATAGATGCAATCTAATCTTAAACAAATCATTAGATCATTTGGCTTTACCATTCACAAACATCGAAATTGAAGAAAAGCAGAGATGAGAAAGGTCAATGCAAAATGGAGTGGTTTCCAAGGAGGCACACCATATAAATGGCATGTTGAGCATTCATCACCCTCTCTGCAACACCAATCCGAAAAATTTGAGAAGAGCTCGTTCAAATATAACACTATTCAAATTAATGATCGTATTGTCACATGGGTTAAACTTCTTCAGGTCAGGACAGAACACATCTACTCGATCGATAGTGGTTCGATCAAGGAGTTAGGACTAAAGAGATATGAGCTTTCGAGGCTTCGTATTAGAAATGATCAAAAGCAGAACTATGAAAAGACAGCAGCAGAGAGGGAAACACAGAGGAAGAATTTAACACGTTGTAAACACATCTTGATCCTACAACAAAAGAGATAGTGGCCAGTCCAATCATCAAATGTGATATTGCTTGTGGCCACTGATTCAAAGAACATTGCATAGTTCTAGAGAAGTATGAGAATGAAATTCTTCTTGATAGCTGTGATTTACTGTAATATTCCCTCTACTGTAAAGTGTAGGTGCTGTTGCAGGATGGAGCTGATAAGGATGACCGTAGACGATAACTGTGTGATGTGGGGAGAAAATCTCGGCGCGCTCGCTAAATTTAGCCAATCTCGATTAGATGTATCGATCATATCGTGTGGTCTAGCACAGGTATCTATACTGTTATTCCTTCCGAGGCGGGGTATTTTACTCCCTTTGTAGACAGGAATTGAGTTGAGAATGGAACGAAACCTCGTGTTGAGGAGGCGTGTAGCTTGGATGCAGTTAGCTCTCTGCTCGTCTTGAGCTGACGAGGTGGAAGTACGTATTTGTTGTGTCCAGACGATGAGCTTCAGTAGATGTGGAAGTGGCGGAGTAAATGGAGGAGCTTGCGAAAAACCTTTGGTGAAAGTTCAGCTTTTGTGCGGAAGCACTCGGGGAGGTTTCTGGCATGAGGCGATATCGCTTTCGCAGTTATTATTGTTATACATCGGAGTGATCGAATAAATTAGTGAATTTCCTCCTTTTGGCAGTGAAGGAGAAGAGTGGAAGTAGGAGATAGGCTCCGCAGATCTCTCGGCAAATCACACGCCAAACTAATCTAAAGATATTAGTATTCGTTCGTAAGTCATGCTCTACTTAGCTATGCTTTTCACTGCTTTAACTAATTTACTCTCTTGTTCGCCTCGGCCTCAAATATATTACATTATCTGTGCCCATGTAGTTATTCCACATTGGCGATATTCGAGGTTATTGCTGTTTTTCTTGATTGTCAGGGTTTAGTTGGAATAGTTCCCTTGGGTACTGCATGACTAATAGTGTACCAATTTTGCTCACAAAATGATTCAGAAAATTATAATTACCATAACGATCATAATATCACACCCATTTTACCTCTAATCGACAGTTTATGTCATAACACGATATGTGCTGGATGGACAATTGGTTCTGTGTTCTAGGAGGAAAATTACACCTCATCATTGAGACATCCGACATCATATTATTACCCAGATAGACACACATTTGTTCGCTACTTATATTCAGCGCTAATGTTCGGTATTGACTGTATAAATTGTTATATTATCGAGAATAATAAATGATAACAATGGCAGAATAGTTATATAGTGCATTATACTTAACTTTAGAGTTAATTGTACCATAATGAGGTGTTGTTTGCGACCAAGAGTGCTCGCATAATTATCCGAGAAGTCTATATAACCCCCCTTAAAGGGACTTCTCGACCACCCTTACGGGAAACAAACAAATTTCAAGAGTGCGACAAAATTTATTACTAACCCTGGCGAAGATAGATAAGACTGTTAAGACAATGACAATTTTTGTCTATGTAATAACAAAAATAGGGAGATGACATATAGGATAAATAGACATGTATAAACACGACTGGAATAATAACTTAACATGTCTCCTGAACTTACCAGTACTAGCCGATCATAGAGAGTGTGAAATCTTAAAGCAATCTTAGTTGAGGATAAAGACATATAGCAATAAACGGTAACGTGTAGATTTTGTAGACAGAAAACAAAGGGTACTCTTACTGCGGTAAGATCATTAAGATGAATACATTCTCAGCTAATTTAATACATGTAGAATGTCAGGAAATATATTTAAAATTGAATTGCTTAGCAGGAAAATTATAATATCGTGTTGTGAATAACTCTCAAGAATCTTCGAGTATTATCTATAGACTTAGTACTTCTATTAATGTAGGTTGGAATTAGAACATACAAGCATCAAATCAAGCTTGACTAGGTGTCAGGAGATAGATACAAAATAAAAATCAAGAATCAATGTCTGAAAATCAGGTAGGTAGTGAAAAATTTAAATGTAGAAAACAAAAATTTATATAGGGCGATTTATCAAATTCTGTAATTTATAAAGAATTAGAAGTTATATCTAGTGTCGTCGGAAAATCATGTCTACAGATGAATTATCACAATGTCAAACTGTGAATTAGCTTAGATTGTGCAAAAATGTATGCGGTTGTGTTTTGGACTAATTATATTAAACAATAATAAAATCATAAATTTAACTATTTGGGATCCCTATTTAATATGATTCGGATATAGCCTAAAGACAATGTCCATAAAATAAAGTCGGGAGCTTACTTATTAATCAAATATACATGCCCACAGTTGTGATTGACGTATGGTGTGATTATGGGCATTAATTAGGATATTTATAAACGAACTAGTAGTCAAACACTTGTGAATAAATAACCAGAGGATGATAATGTTTGGGTATGATACAATGTATCACTTACCTATGTACCAAATATAGAGTAGGTGTTAAGGGGAGAACTATATATGGTTTTTTTAAGGTAAGGAGATAAGAAGTGAATGGCGACTGACGACGTAATTAGTTCAGCGGCTCGAAGTTGTTGTATAGAGCATAAATCATATAGCGAAAACAATTGATCAAAATAAAACACTAACTCAAAATTGCGTCAGGAACATAGTAGCAGCTCGCCCTTCTTAGCAGATGCATGTATCAATAAGCCTCTCCCAGACTAATACATTGCCCGATTCAGTAGCAGACTCTCACTAAATAGCTTCTAGGACAATGCATATACTATTACAAATATCAATCATGGTTGTGACGGGATAGGTTTTAAAGACTTAAATATATATATATGTTCGCCAGCTCACAATATGTAATCTAGAAAATGAGTAGACGTATCCAAAGACACATTTCGGCGAATTCTACTATATAAGCAGTCCATTACAGGCAACCTTTCAAAGCTACAATAATTTCAGCACAAGCAAGATTTGCAATCTAGCGAGAACACAGTGACGACTAGGATTGTGATCTCGTCTGTGTATCGAGAATTGTATATAGAATGTTGGGTCGAGTCAAACAGCCAAATACCTAATATAAAGAAGTTAGAGGAATGTTAATCAAATAAAAACTTTGACTCTGTGAGTAGCTTGTCTCCAAACATCTTATATTTTATAATTGATTCAACGGATAAATTATGTTATTATCTAATAGGTACTGATGATTTGCATGAGTTGTTCGTTGCATACTAATTAATGGCTATCTAACCAACACAATACCATAAATAATTCAAACTCCGACAACACAATTTCCTTGCTAGTGTGGATCGATTCTGAATGAGAAACATAGAGTCTTTTAAATTGCACTTCGTTATAGGTCGTTGATAAACTCGTGCAAAGGCTGAATTCTACGGACACCTTTGATTTCTATCGACGATAACTTATGTATTTGGATTTATCTTTGCTGTCTTGCTTGTCGGATTACAGACTCCTTTCGCCTTGGCATGATATTGTATAACGTTAATTTCTTGAAGCCTAAAGTATAATCTGTCTCAAGTCTAGATCATTCTATCTCGATCTTTAAGAAATATCTTCAAATGACCCTTCGTGAGACTATTTTTATACGAGCTCGATGGGTATTTATTGTTGGAAAACATGGTGCACCATCTAAGAGGTAAGATCATTGTTATCTCTCATTTAGTCTAGCATCCTCATGGACTCACGTTTATAGAGAATGGCACAGATTATGTTACAGGACGATAGAGTGCTTCTCCAAAACTTTCACATTGGAATTGCTGGATAAGTTTTAATGTAATTTGTTATATAGTTAATTGTAAACTTGGTATCAGAATTCACCTGGTGACTGCTACCTCCAACGTAATAAACCATGCATTGAAACTGAGAAGTCTGTATCAGACTGGACTGCCTGCGGATTTTTATGGTCAACACAAGAAGTTCTTAGATGACTCGGTAGGACGTCTTGTCTTGTCATGCATAGCTAGGACATTTTCATAGTCGTCATTAGTGCATCTTTGACCTGTTTAACAGGCAGAACATCTTGCAGGATGAGGGTTCATGCAAAAGCGCACGCCTGATAGTATCTTGGGGGAGGTAAGATTAGTTGTTGCTCTAGATGATTAAGCACACATGAAGAATGAACAGTTACTCATCATGTCTTGTAACCAGTAACAACAATTCTGCTATCATGTCTAGAGATGTAAATCTTAGATTGGACAAAATCAACTCCCGAAATGTGATGCAGATTGGTATGAATTTCATTGGTATCATGAAGAACACAGTCGTTGCTAGAATGGGAGCATTTAAGGAAGAGGAAGTCCCTGCAAATCTCTGAAAAACATCAAAATCTGCAGTATTTATTACTCGGATTAACTCAATTCTTTTTTTTCTATCATAGGAATGACCTAGGACGAAATTTTGTGTGCAGAGTAGAAAAGTCTGTTCTGAAAGCAGATGAATCGAGTAGGGTGTGCACACAAAACGATATTCATCTATGAGCACTTCCATGGAAAGCATAAAGAATAAAAGGTGAGTCTGTGAGTCGATAGATACAAGGTGATGAAGAATATTAAGGCTAGTTAGCACAGTGACAAATAATTCTTTCGCTCTGGTCCATACATGGCGATTAATGAGATAGTGTAAACAAATTATAAGATACCGGTTTAGTACTGTTTTTATTTATAAGGTTTGTTTTTATGTGATTTTTGATATGATGATCTAACTTACCTCGGCACGTTTTCACCTGGGATTTCTGGGAAGAACTGTATAGTATGCTCCGCATGAGCTAGATTGATGGGTGTGTCATCAGGAATGAGGTTCGTCACACTTGATAACGCTCCAGGATTACCAATCACTCTCGTTGTCGGACTGCAGAGCATTTTGATTCGCTGATTGGTCACGTGAGAGTTCTGTGGTATTCGAAACAACATTCTAGGATCCTCTTTACGCTGCGATATTTTCATCGAGGATTTTACCAAGTATCGTAATGGCGGTATAGGACATCACACACTGAAAATGTTTTGTATTTCTTGAGCAATGAGAATCGGGAGTCATAA
>VALG01012551.1:0-12294 GCA_009835305.1 Ipomoea purpurea
TTGAAAAAATTTATTAAATCTCTACTAAATAGTGCAGAACCTACAGATATGTCCTGAATGATTCTGAGAGAAAACTTTGCTTTAGTGAGAATTGAACAGATGTTATCCAATGATGGAAAGATTTGAGCTTCCAGACTGAATTCTCTCAACGGAAAATTATGAAACACTAGTGTCAATATCCAATAGTTTTATACAAGAGAATTGACATGATGATTGTCTTGTCAAAGAAAGAGATCATGAATTGGTCAGTCAATTAACAGAGAGAAAAAAGAATCATTTATGACGAGTGTATAACAGATATTGAAAGTTAAGTTGGTGGGATATCTTTGTTTATGTTATGGTATGTACTGGTAAGACGTTCTTGTGGAAGCATTGTCCACCGCTTTAAGTCTAAGGGTAATAGTTTTAAAATGTTGCCATCTAGCGCATAGCTTCTCTTTTGTTACCATGCAGACGCAATTCTCGGTTCGCATACCTATATCTGTGAATGAAGATCCACTTGCGCAACATAAGTCAAGCACCCATTAGCTGAACTGATTGCAGAGCAAGTTGATAATATGGGATGATAGCCTCAATGATGCACAAAAATGTTTGAAGCACTGACAAAACTTATGAGTTTGTGCGCTCCAAAAATCCAATAGTTATGAAAAGCACATTTTGTTGGTAAAAACATTTGTTTGGTGGAGATTCTTAGCAAGATCTCTACCAGTATATCCTAAAAGCACAAGACAAGATATGTGGTAGCTATTATAATCCCTATATCTTTGGATGATCGCTGTAAAGTTTTAGGCTAACTAAGAATCTACACTAAGAAGTGTACAATCACCCAATGAGGCCTAAAGAAATTGAAGAGTTTGCAAAATCTGATAGCTAATATAGCGACAACACTTGGTAATTCAACGTGATGTGAAGCAGATACTTATAATTGCCAGATGATTAGCTACATTGTGATGAGTTCTATTGCACAATTGTTGATAGCCTTCCCTAACTTAGACTTGTCATGTGGATAGTCATATTCTTAAGGATAGGCTATTATTGGCTCCAACATTTGGATGTGGTAGATAGCATTAACCATTATATACATGAATGATCATAATCAAGTAGAGTAGATACTTGAGTTGTGGATTCAGTTTTGTAATTCAGATTCAAATGCCATAATGTGCGATTTCGCACTCCTGAATTCTGAATGGTCTCGTATGTTTCTGATACCTCAATCATGTTGATCTTGAAAGTTGGATCACCGTTTATGTCTGAGAAATAATTGATCACACTCTTGCTTATGCAACGTACAGGTTTATTTGTAACAATTAGCGACACGTGTGAGCCAGATAATGTGCGTTACAAAGCAGTACTAGATGTACTATTTCCCATAATGCACTTAAGCTCTGATCCAAGATTGCTCAAATTCCAACGAAGGCAATTTCTTGTGCTATCTGTATGCCATGGGACAATAAAAGCAAAATCAAGACAAACTCTTTCAAAAGTGAATTGTTTTTAAAAAGACTCCGTCTTTAACCATGGCAAATGTAGTAGCTTTTCATAGAGTTAGCAATCAAGGGTTAAAAATATTGATTTGTGGAAAAATGTAACAGTCTTAAGTTAAACAAAAAATGTGTTACAAAGAAGTTTTCCAACAATGTATAATCAAATTACAATTTGTATTCATTTCAAATTATTAGATTTTCAATAACTATATTTTATACTGTATTATAATATATATAATCATGTCGTGCACGCACGATGCAACTACTATCTAGATAAAAATAGACAAACTACTTGTAGTCTAATGGTGTACGACAACCCAATTACCTAAGTAACCAAAAAATAAGTCAGAGAGTCGTTATTTCAGAGTACCAACGACCATTTATGTATGGTACAGATACAACTAATTCGTGATCTTTGTAAAGAGTTATTTCCGACCTGTATAAGGTCATCACAGATACTAAAATCGCCGAAATAGTCCAGACTTAATTTCCGATTGTGAAACATCGTAGAATTGAGCTCAAAAAGGCTTGAATCAAGCGCCTTTGAGCTCGCCCTGCGGGCGTACGAATGCATCCGAAAATTGCCTGCCGTGCCGGCTTAATCCGTTTACCCAACATACTGTGCAAGAGAAACAATATTATTATATTTGTACTTTAGGTAAATAATATAGCTACATTTAAGTAGAACGGTAGGGAAAGTATATTTAATTGTTGAATAAGTTCAAATTGGTCCACTGAACGTTAACTGAAAATGCAATTATCACTAAAACAAAAAAAAAAAAACAAAAAAAAAAAGCATCAATTAGACCACTGAATACTCAAAAAAATGATGGTGAAACCTACTATCAGTTGAAATTGCAATACATTTGAAGTGTTTCAGTGATCTAACTACACTTTTTTTCAATTAATGGTCAATGTTACATTTTTAGATAAATTTAGGGACCAATCTAAACCTTATTCCTAATATTTTTTTCTTTTAATTTTATCCTGGACCTTTATTCTAAGGAGTTGGAACGATTATTATCACGAAATTATTCAATATTTTTACATATTGCAACTGTTAATTAAAACAGTCTCAAATGAGTGCACAAATATGAGGCTGATAATCAGTGTAACATGTTATGTATCCCCCTTTTTTAAAAAAAAAAATTATGTGAGTGAAATCTAGCCTAAATGTGGAACACACCAATAAACGGCTTGACTGAGCCAAGAATTGCCATTCATAGGACGGCCCCTCCCCCCCTTGATTCATATTCTCAATATGCTTCTTACCTCTAAAAACGATATTATTATTATTATACATCCGTTTCTTCTACCAGGCCGTTTGTCGTGCCCTCTGGAACTTCATCGAATGAAACTTGTGTCCAACCGTAATAGTCGAAATCTTTTAACAAACACCACAACAAGACATGGATATTATTATCATATCCCTGAAAACGAAAATGCTGGGCAGAGAAAGACATTTAAACTTATCAACTCTAAGTCAAGATTAATGTTGTCGTAACGTTATAAGTAGGATCTGGTGGTGTGTACCAACGTTTTCACATGTTAAAAGATCACAATAAACACTTATTTTTGGTCAATGTTCAGTCTATGATGTTTTTTGCACTTGTAGTCCAACATACTTATAGTGCACTGCAGGAATTGATCTACAACTTTTAACTTGTATATTTTATTCCACTGACTATTTATTTTTTTCAAAATATGGTCCTTCCGACCATCTTCCTCAAAATTCACCTGTAAAAAAAAATTGCTCTATTTTTAGCCTTGTAAAATTATATTTTACTTATTCAAAAATTAAAAGAAAAAAAAAATTATATTTTACTACATACAATATTTACTTTCTACAACTATCTCCCAGGCTGCGTAGTACATTTACCACCCAAGCGCTTCCTGATAACTCAACTAGCCTGATGAATCCACTGTCTCTCCTCCTCTATCTTACAGTCTTACCTCCCAGAACCTTCCCTCCTTGGTATTATTATTGTTTCCTATTAATATTTATTATTAAAAATTCATTTTCTTCTTTTAATTTTTTATGATTAATTTAAAATGCCAATTTCCGTAACCAGCTAAAAATGTATAATTTTTTTTTGTTAAATTTTTACCTAAATAAATTTTCCTTAATTACCCATTTACGAAGTAAAAATCAATATCTTTTACTAAATTAC
This sequence comes from Ipomoea purpurea, assembly GCA_009835305.1. Classification (NCBI taxonomy): domain Eukaryota; kingdom Viridiplantae; phylum Streptophyta; class Magnoliopsida; order Solanales; family Convolvulaceae; genus Ipomoea; species Ipomoea purpurea. Next base: position 3,656 of record VALG01012551.1, read on the forward strand.
AATTTCAATTCTTTTGACAATCTTGCCATTCACGATATCTTAACTAAAAGTTTCAAAAACTCATTTCTCTAATTTAAGTTAAATTTCTCTTTTATTCTTTTCATGATAATACTTAAAACAATTTTTTTTAAATTCATTTAGATTAATTATATTCTCCATAAGATTAATTAAATTGTCTATCTAACATATTCTACATCTAAATCTAATTTATCCAATAAATTTAGTACCTTAAATTAAAAAATATTTTTCTTACTATTATCTTATAAATTAATTATTCATATTTTTTATTTATATTTAATTTTCTTATTACATTAATATTATTTCTTTTAAGAATTGCATCTGTTCCCATTATTAACCCAATTCCTACTCATCCCTTATTATTACCTATCCATTTTATTCCCTCAGTTATTAACAATTCTCATTTTCCTTTCTTGACCTGTAATAATTACAAAGATTATTAAAATATTTAAGAAAGTTTATTAAATTATAATTCACATGTTTTAATTCCTTTTTAATCAAAAATCATTTGCACAGGACATTATTTCACTTCTTACCTCTATTCAATATTGTCATCTTAAAATTTATCAATACTATTATGATAAAACCTACTCTCTATAACAAACTAATACCTTACAAAATAAAATTGAATCACTACTCCAACTAAACATACTACCATTCAATTCAAACTAATGTCAACAATTAAATAACAAACCAAATCTATATCAAATATAATACCAGTGTTAAAAACACCAACAATATAACAAAATAAAATCAGTACAGTATCCAATAAAATAAATACAAACCGTTCTGTTAAGAAGTTATCACCGAAAATACAGTGATTGTCTATTCATCTTACTATGTCTAACTTCGAGTTTATTAAGTATATGACATTACTGCGAGGAGTCGGGTTCATAACAGTCATACTAAAGTTATTTTGAAGATGACTTTAGAAGATTGAACAATCTTGAAATGAAGAGGTTCTTTAAGAGTGAATAACTTAATGTTGTGATATAGTGATTTTGTTGATATAAAAAAGGAAAATTAAAATTTTGAATTTCTACGTTTACCCCTCAATTTTAAATATGTTTATAATTGTTCCGTCAGATTTTAGTACGGGATCAGGGACGCAAAATGCGCTAACTCTCGGATTCATAAATTTACTGGGAGGACTAAAAAAGGATGACACAAAGTATTAATTTGGTTTCGCGAATAATCATCCAAGAGAACTGAGTCGCAGTGATCACTAATAGAGTTCTACAAAACTCAAGGAAACAAATTGCCTATAATTTCACACAAAATGCTCAAAGTACCCCTTTTTAATAAAATCATGTAAAAAAACTGAAATAAAATAGATATGGTTTTAAATAATGAAAATCTAAAGCAAAAAGATAACTTAAATCATAAAAGTAATATGAATCTTCGATTTTAAAAGAATGAATAGTCCCAATTTTTCTTTCAGTTAAGGTCCTAACATTATTGGCCCTCATTAGAATTGTAGATGTAGAATATTGTAGATAGATCACTTTCCTTAAATTTTATGGAGCATATACTAACTCTAACTGCATCTTACAAAAAATTGTTTTAAGTCTTATCAATTGAACCAGACACCTAAAAAGAGACACTTTACTTCAATTCGTAGCAATGAAGAGTTTTTTGCACTTTTAGTCCCACGACTATAGTGGCACTGGCAGAATTGATCCACGACTTTTGAACCTTGTAATCTTAGTCCACGACTATTGATTTTTTTGTAAAAATGGTCCTTCCGGCCACTTTTTCGTCAAAATTTCACCGGAAAAAAAAAATTCTCCATTTTTAGCCGGGTTAAAATTGGCATTTTACTTATCTCAAAAAATTAAAAGAAAAAATTGATATTTTACTACATACAATATTACTAGGCAACATACTACTACCCCAGGCGGCAGAGTTCCTGGAGCAGGTAAGACTGTCAGTAAGCGGCGGAGCGGCCGTGGCCTTCTCCAGGCTAGTTGAGTTATCCGGCAGCAGCATTGGAGTGGTACATGTACTCCGCCGCCTGGGGCAGTAGTATGTAGCCCAGTAATATTGTATGTAGTCAAATATCAATTTTTTTTTCTTTTAATTTTTTGAGATAAGTAAAATATCAATTTTAACCCGGCTAAAAATAGAGAATTTTTTTTCCGGTGAAATTTTGACGGAAAAGTGGTCGGAAGGACCATTTTTGCAAAAAAATCAATAGTCGTGGACTAAAATTACAAAGTTCAAAAGTTGTAGATCAATTCTGCCAGTGCCACTATAGTTGTGGGACTCAAAGTGCAAAAAACTCTAGCAATGAACATTGACCAAAAAATAAGTGTTTACTTGTGTTTAATGTGAAAACGTTGTACACACACCAAGAATACCTACCTATAACGTACGACCAACATTACATCTTGACTTCCAGAGTTGTAGTTAAATGTCTTTCTCTGCCCCCGCATTTTCGTTTTCAGGGTTGTTAATACCATGTCTTGTTGTGGTGTTTGTTCAAAGATTTCGACTACTATACGGACTATGGACACAAGTTTCATTCGATCGAAGTTCACAGAGCGGCACGACACCGGCCTGGTAGAAGACAACGGATGTATTTACATATGACTATCGTTTTTAGAAGGTTAAGAAGCTATTGAGGGCGACATATGATCCAAGGGGGGAGGGGCCGTCCCTATGCATGGCAATTCCTTGTGCTCAGTCCAAGCCGTTTATTGGTGTGCTCCCACATTAGCTAGATTATCAGCCTCACTATTTTTTTTTTTTATTACAAAGAAGGGGGATACCCATACAACCTATGGTTACACTGATTATCAGCCTCACTATTTTGTGCACTCAATTTGCGACTATTTCTAATTAAAACAGTTGCAATATGAAAAAATATGAATAGTTTCCGTGATCATATCGTTCCACTCACTTAGAATGGTCACGGAAACTATAAAATTAAAAGAAAAAAATATTAGGAATAAGGTTTAAATTGGTCCCTAAATTTAATCTAAAAATGTAATTAGACCACTAAATGAAAAAAAAAAGTGTAGTTAGATCACTGAACACTTCAAATGTATGCAATTTCACCTGATAGTAGGTTACCATCATTTTTTTTGAGTATTCAGTGGTCTAATTGTATTTTTTTTTTTTTGTTTTTTTTTTTTGTTTTAGTGACCTAATTGCATTTTCAAGTTACGTTCAGGGACCAATTTGAACCTTATTCCAAACAATTAAAATATACTTTCCACTACCGTTCTACTTAAAATGATAGCTATATTATTTACACTACAAAGTACAAATAAATATAATATTCGTTTCTCTTGCAACAGTATGTTGGGTAACGGTTTAGCCCGCACGGCCAGCCAATTTCCGGATGACATTCGTGCCCGCAGGCGCGAGCTCGGGCTTGATTCAAGCCTTTTGAGCTCAACATTCTACGACTGTTTCACAATCGTGAAAATTAAAGTCTTGGACTTTTCGCGATTTTAGTATCTGTGATCCTTATACAAGGTCGCGAAAAACTCTTTACAAAGATCACGAATTAGTTGTTCTGTACCAATACATAAATGGTCCGTTGGATACTCTGAAATAACGACTCCTCTGACTTATTGTTTTGGTTATTAGGCTAATTGGGTTGTCGTACAACCTTAGTACCTTACCAAGTAGTTCTGTCTATTTTTATCTAAACTAGTAGTTGCACTCGTGCGATGCACGACCATATGTATAGTATATTATATATACAGTATAAAATATAGTTATTGAAAATCTAATAAATTTGAAATGAATAAAATTGTAATTTGATTATACATTGTTGAAAACTTCTTTGTACACAACATTTTTTGTCTTACTTAGACATGTTAATTTTCGCCACAAATCAATATTTTTAACCCGCTAGGATTGCTAACTCTTGAAACAGCTACGTACATTTGGCCCATGTTAAAGACGGGTCTTTTTAAAAACAATCCAATTTGAAAGAGTTTGTCCTTGACTTTGTGTTTATTGTCATGGCATAGGATAGCATCACAGGGAAATTGGTTTCGTTGGAATGAAAAGTGCAATCTTGGATCAGACGATTTGTAAGTGACTTATGGAAATTAGTACTCTAGTACCTGCATTTGTACCGCACATTATCTGGCCTCCCAACACGTGATCAGCTACACCTTGTTACAGATCAACCTGTGTACGCGTTTGCATTAACCAAGAGTGTGAGTCAATATTTCTCGAAGAGCATAACCTGGTGATCCAACTTTCAAAGTCAAAACATGATTTAGGTATCCTAGAACATCGCAGCCATTCTAAGATTTGTTGTTGCGCAAAGTCGCTGAACATAGGTCCGGCATGTGAATCATGATTCTTACAAACTGAAATACAATCAAGTACGTCCACCCTCTACTGTGATTATGATCATCATGTATTTTGTAATGCTATCTACACCAATCCAATGTTGGAGCCAATATAGCACTATCCTTAAGATATGACATATCCACATTGACCAAGTCTAAGTTAGGGAAGGTGCTATCAACAATTGTAGCAATAGAATCATCATCACAATGTAGCAATAACTCATCTGGAATTATAATATCTGCTTCACCATCACTTGAATTACCAAGTGTTCCGTCGCCTATATTAGCTATCCAGTTTGCAAACTCTTCAATTTCTTTAGCCTCATTGGGTGATTGTACACTTCTTAGTCGTAGATTCTTAGTTAGCCTAAAAACTTTACAGGATCTCCAAAGATATGAGGAATTTATGGTCGCCCCCACAACATCTTGTCTTGTGCCCTTTGGAATTACTGGTAGAATTTTGCCTAAAATCTCCCCCAAAACAACTGTTTTACCACCAAATGTCTTTCATAACTACTTGGATTTTTGGAGCGCAACAAATCCCTCATAGTTTTGTCCAGTGCTTCAAAACAATATTTGTGCATCATTGGAGCTTCATCCCATATTATCAACTTGCTCTGCATAATCAGTTCAGCTAATGGGTGCCTTGACTTAGATGTTGCAAGTGGAGTCATCTTCTTCACGGAGATGACTAGTGTTATGGCGGAACCGAGAATGTGCATCATGCCACCTGGTAAAAAAAGAGAAGCTGAGGTGCGGGCTAAAGGAATGGAACATTTAAAACTATTTCACCCTTAGACCTTAAAGCGGTGACAATGCTCTCCACAAGACGTCTTACCAGTTACCTCCATACCATTAAAACAAAGAATAATCCACCAAGCTTTCCGTTCAATATCTGTTAATACCTCGTCATAAATTTCTTTTTTCTCTTCTGTTAATTGACTGACCAATTCATGATTCTCTTTCTCTTGAGCAAGACAATCATATGTCAATTCTTCTTGTATCAACCTATTGGATATTACACTGTGTGTCTCATAATTTGCGTTGGCATTTCTGGAAAGCCCTCAAACTCTTTCCCATCATTGATAACATCTGTTCAATCTCAACTAAAGCAAAGTTCTTCTTCTCAGAATCATTCAGGACATAATCTGCGTATGTTTCTAGCACTAATTTAGTAGAGATTAATAAATTTTTTTTCAATTTTAGTAATCAATTGGAATTTTGTAGGCAAATCACAGTGAAAAATGTGTAGACAATGTTTGTGTACATGTATTCTGCAATTGTTTTCGTAGTTGATATTGTGCATCTTCCGACAAATGTGTCCACACAGAATTCCAAACGGCTTCTGGTTTTCCTATACAACTTGTCATTTAGCAATAAAAACAAATCTCCTCAATATCTCTCATTGACGCCAATGACTTACTCTCAATTGGTCAACATTATTCTTTGTCATCATCAACTAAACACCTTAACACGCATTCTCGAAATGAACATTATTGCACACCATTAAAATTCTTATATCGGCATAAATTCTAGGAACCACGTACTTTATTCAACAAACATCGAAGATAAAAGATTTCCCCAGTGGCAGGTGGTACGTAAAAATATCTTGGATTGCGAAACTCTTTGCTTGGCTGCCATTTTCTAAGATCTTTCTTCACACGAATTCGTTGGCATCTCAGCATAAGTTAGATTTCTTGCATCTGGGGAATGTTATTAGCATTCAAACATTCCAAGAACATGCTCTGTGTATAATGGGTTCTATTAACAATGTTCTCAACTTGGAATAGTCATCCGGCAACACCACAGTTTGTTGATTCAGGGGTGAAAGTTAACCTTTCCACTGAAGGAGCCTAAGTTGTATATCAAACAAAAAACGCCAAACCGTTTCGCAGGTGATTATGTACCTACCAGTCATAAGTAACTATTAAATTCATCTACTGGACTGTAGTAGAGTCTTCATCATTGCTAGTTTTGTAGAACTCGGCTGTGACCGATCATTCCCTTATTTACATACTTGAACATGTACTTGATTGAGTGGGACTGGTTGCACCACTCGACATTTATATGAGCCTTGTATTTAAGCAATAAATGTCTATTGTGCGGTACAACATACCGTTGTCCAAAGCAATGCCATTCTTTGTAATTGTCCTCCCATTGTCCCGACGTTTAATAATGGATATCCATCATCACAAAAAGTCGAACAATCCACAAATTTCTTAGGAAAATTTTTTGAACATCGTCCGTCTAGCATACAGGGAGAATTCAACCTTGCTTTTCCACATGGACCATGCATCATAAATTCCTCAACAGCTTTGTAGTATTCTGCATCTGTATTTGATCAGGTATCTCACTGAAATGATTTTTTCAAGAGTACCAACTTGGCTAACTTCTTGTTTTGTATCCAAAAACCAGTAGTATATGAGCATGCGGAAGACCTCTTTTTTGGAACTCAATGGTATATATAACTGGAGCATAACACCCATAACCAATTAATGTTATTCATATTGCAAATACATTAAGAAAATAAAAATTTGAGGACTAAACGAAATAATTACCTCCAGCCACAGAGCCAAACAATTTGTTTTCTTTCTACAATCAGCTATCAAGGCATCCAATTTCATCTTGAAATAACCTACAAATGATGTCCGGACAGTCTTCTGCTTTCAACCTTCGGTCTTGCAAATAACGTTGCACCTCTGGCCACTTTGGGTTGCATGTAAAAGTGATAAATAAATTTGGATATCCAATCCATCTACATATTGCCATCGCATCTTGGTAATTCTGTATCATGTACCTAGCTCCGCCTGTAAAACTCGAAGGTAGTATTATCCTACGACCTTGCGTTGCCGGATTTACTTCTCCCCTAGTTAAAGCATCGATCAAACCACTGTATGTTTCACACCTAAGGTTTTTTTGGTGTGTCCTGATATAAATGAGTCTTCCTGACTCAACCATTGTGTATCCGTCACAACGAATTGTTGGAATAACCGCTTCGCATGTAGTATTGTACTCAAAACCGAATTTCTTGACTGTATGCGATAGAGCAAAAAACTCTCTTGGACTAATCCTTTGTCTACCACCACCACCTACGTTGCCTTCCCGATAACCATGCTTCACCATATACGGAAACAACAATGGGTATTGCAGTGGTAAGTACGAAGGATTTAATTCACTTATTCTCTGGAGTTGGCCACTCTTAGTCAGAACGACAATATTCACGCTCACCAATACGGTATCCAGATCTCCAACAATTAAAGCAGCTACTTCAGACACTTGAGGTAGATTGTATGTCCTTGCATCTTTATTGCGCTTGCCAAGCAACTTAATCTTGACTTCAACGCCGGCCGTCTATAGCATTGCCGAAAGATTAGCCACTAAAAAAATTACTTAATTTAAAACATTATTTTTATCCAACTCACCCTGAATTAAATTTACTATTTCTACATGAATGTCATCTTGCTCACAAGCACGCTAAATAACCAAGAATAAGAATTTATTAATACAGTCGTCTTACAAAAAAAACAAAATAATATGAAGTGTAACCAAGCTATTGTGTTTACCTTACAACATTGATACGGTTTGCTTTGTTCATTGCTTGTGTTGTATATACAACTAGGCAAAATGTGGTGCCTTGCCTTGTTCTGGAAGAAGACTACCCATCAAATGATAATTTTGCCCATTTAATCAGGAAAACAGGCGGTCCGCCACCCTTATTCACACTCCTGTCATTCTACCACCATAGATGTGAAGCAGAACATGTTGTTGTATGTTCTGATGTTTGGAGAAATTTTTGAATAGTTCACCATTGCCGAAGGATATTCGCTTATACCTTTAGGGGGCAACGACAGTGTAGGCAATGCAATCTTACCATTGCTGGCAGCACATTGAAAACCTCGGTATTCCCTTAGTGACAGTTTTATTTTGTCTCTCCTCAAACCAGAACAACGCCCGCACAATGCTCACAAGTGTTTGTTACATCACCCAAATCAAAGTACTCAACTGCATTAGAAAAATGATTTAGTAGGGGATATTAAGTATGCGCAAGTAACAAAACTATTAGATTGTAGTACGTACCCTGTGAAAACGTAGACGTTGTAGCAATATCGTCTAGTACCCGTTGTTCATCAACGTTACTAATCAAATAGTGTAGTACAGTATTTCGCTTGTGTAAGGATTGGGGGCCCATGCTGATACTAGAAAATGTTCTAGAGCATTGATTTATACTAACCTAAAATGTCTCTAACAACAAATGATTGTATATCATCGAAAATTTGTATATAGTTATATTAATAGGTACTAAAT
>VALG01012553.1:0-16730 GCA_009835305.1 Ipomoea purpurea
ATGATAGGTATGTGCCGTTCGTTTCTCGTATTTGATCCGTTAATTGTCTACGTTGTCGTTAATTGCGTTGTAAAGTGTCTAAGCATGGTTTCGGGTTCCACAACGGTTCCCGGGGCGAAAAGTGTGAAAAGAAGTCAGGGGGGGTAGGGGACCGCCACCTACCCGCGGCATTCCGGGCAGCCCGGCACGCAGCCGGCGGGTGGACCCCACCCACCGGCTACCCGCTGGAATTTCCCACCTTGGGGATCCCCGTTTGATGTTCCCGACCCCGTGGTGTCCCACGGACCCGTTTATCGTGCCTATGTCTAGTTTGATTTTTCGGGTACCGTTCGTAGGTTTATGAGTCTAATTATATTGCATGCTAGTTGAATTGGTATCCCGTGGACCTAGGTGAAAGAAGTATGAACCCCTTAGGACTATTCTTAGTATGTGATGAATCACGCATAGGTTTTGTTATACGTTTATCCCCCTTCCCAATGTGTAATGTGGGTTGCATGTGCTTGCTATGTGTTATGTGTGTGTGTACCCCAATTCGGTTGCGATCGGATTGGTTATCCTGAGCTGCGTTCAGAAGCTGCTGCGGTCAGATTGGTATTTCCTGGCTGCGGTCAGATGACATTCTTGGGCTGGGTCCACCGTTGGTTGCGATCAAACGTTTCTATACGAGCTGCGGTTCGTCCTTTTATCCTGGCTGCGGTCAGATGACACTCTCTTGGGCTGCGGTCCACTGTTTGGTTGCGATCAAACATTATGATGAGCTGCGGTTCATCGGTCGGTTGCGATCGACCTCCCGTGTTGCGATACGGGGCATGGTGCTGCGGGGCTGTGTCAGAGCTATATGCGCTGACCTCATGTATGGGCATGACGATTGGTCCCTGTGGCGCCAACAATGTGCGTATATGGTTTTGATATGACGAGTATGTACGAGTGCCTTGGGATGTGATATGGGTTTCATATTGGGGATTGTTTATGATGGTTACGATTACATCTTATGCTTTGCCTTAATTGCTTATCTATTATGAACTGCATATGCTTGCTATAACTTTGCTTTGTGTCCGGCCTTATCTATCGAGTCATTCCGGTTTTAAAGCTAGAGTTCGTAGGATATATCTTCATGCTCAAAAATGGTCTTCGTATATCTAATAATATATATTGCTATATTATTGTATTTCAACGCGTTGGGTGGGTTACCAGCATCTCTCGCTGAACAGTATATATTTGGCTTTCAGGCACAGAGGATAGAGCACTGGAGCGTAGAAGTAGTGTAGTTTCCCTTTCGGCCTGCGTGCCATGTTATGCATTTATATTTCGGAGAATAGTAGTTAGACAGTCTGTGCACCTGGGTTCTCTAGCCCGGGTGTGGATAGCACCCCGTACACTCATGTTACGCTTTGGGATTTAATGAGATATTACCTTTATTATATAGAGTTTTAAATGTCTTGAAAATCTGGGGTGTTACACCTGTGCACCTGAGTTCTCTAGCTCAGGTGTTGCATAGCACCTCGTACTCTGATGTTATGTTTTGGGATTTAATGAGAATTTACCTTTATCATATAAGTATCAAAAGTTAAAAATTTCGGGGTGTTACACACAACCCCTTAGGGATACAACCAATATATTTATAGGCATCTAATTCATGTACACTGAGTCTGTAATAAGTTGGTCAATCTAGTAGATGATAAGTTTAGGCTTTGAGCAAATTTTTGATGTGGTTTCTTAAACATTTTCGCTAATGTGCTCATACTTTCTCTTTGTGCTTGTGATGTATTTTGGACATACTACTCATGGTTGTAAATATTTGTGTGTGGATTTTATGAGCTTTTGGGAAGAACTAGTTGCTTATATTTTGTCATTTTGGACTGTGGAATTGTTATGTATTTAAGTGTTGTTATGAAGGTTTCGAGAGATACGTGCGGTTAGGCTTCGTATTGTTACAAGTTTCATGTAACGGTACGGCCGGGTCATGTCCTAGAAGTGGGGCGTGACAGGGTCTATTCATTTCACTCCTACTCCTAGTATGAGACAAACTCGTATTCCTAATCTATATATGAGACAAACTCAACATATATACACGTTGATTGCTGCTGCATCTTTCTATTATGACAATGGTTGTACAGGGACACTAACATGAAAGGGGCTAAATCCAATTATATTAGCAGATATAAATAGAAAATGAATGAGATCAGGCTGTAGCTTCTAGCCTTATCTGATGTTGCTCTTCTCAATCTGAATCTGCTTGGAAGAGCCAGTTTTGGGGTTGCGCCTCTTTAACAGATTTCTGATCTCGTTTTCTTTAATTTGTGGATGTAAGACTTCAATTTCCCAACTCCAATTTCTTCCTCTACCATCTGCCCCCGCCCCCCTGCTGATGATTCGCCTTCTCCTCCATTTTTATCTATGAAACAAATTAAATAGATAACAGATATGCACACAAGTTCAGCGCATCTAAGAAACAACAAAAAATAAAATTAGGAATGAGCCATAACATCTAACCTCATAATTTTCCTTTTCAACATCTTCTATATATTCAGGCCCCTGCCCCTGCCCTTGGATTTTAATCTATGCATCATCATCAAGTAATGCAGATTACACAAAAACAAATAATTATTAAATAGTAACACATTTTGCAAACAAGTTCCTTCAACATCTAATAAAAAAGAATGACAAGGCAGAGCTTCCTTCAATTCTAACTCAAAATTTTCTTTTCCAAAATTCTTCTTTAGCTTTTCTTGATAATCCTAGCAGAAGCAACAATTGAAGGGCGGTGGCTAAACCTATCCATTTCAATTGACTTGAAACGGATAATTTCTCCAAAACAGCTAGGGATCTCTTCCAAACACACACATCTTAGGACTAGGTGATCAAGACATGGGAAATAATAATGTGTAAGCTTCCACCTTTTGAGCTTTTTATCTTTAAGGACCAACAATCTTAATCTATAGAATCCTCCTTCAGCTACTTCCCATACTTTTTTATGGAACACATTTCCCAGCTTTAGTACCTCAAGCCATTGCAACCTCCCAATTACTAGAAAATCCCACCCAGAAAGATTAGTACCACTCAACTTCAACTTCTTCAGTTGTAAAGGAAAAATAATACACCTTTCAGGAAAGGTTACAATGCACCCAACCGAAACTGAAACTGTTAGACTCTGTAGCGTTCTAAATGGCCCAACTTATCCACAATGAAGCAATTGCTGAAACATCCACTAATCTTGCTAGCCTCTAAGTCTACATTTTAGAAAATTTTTAGTATTTCTATATTTGGAAAATTGGAATACAGTCTGTTTTTGCAATGACTTGGATCCACATCCACCCAAGATAATGTTAGCAAATTCTGGATTGACAGCATAGCAAGTGCCAAGTTCAAGATGCTTTAATTGTGGTGACTCCCAAATTTTTAGTGGCAAATGGAGAATAGGTTGTGATTCACTGTCACTTCCAGAAATAACAAGTGTCTGCAAATTCACATTAGTTGACACAACATCACTGAGACCCTCAAACCATTGTGTTACCACCGATAAATATCTTAAAAATATCAATCCCCTAATTGCATTGGGAGTCATTGGGGGAATGAAGATTGAACAAATGCCAAAACTCTTAACAGCTTCAAGGATACAAAAATTTCAGTGTTTTCTTGAAAAAAGAAAATGGAGCGAGGGTTGTTCAAACTAAACAACACATAATAGTCAAAGCTATGTTTGCATAAACTTAACCAACGACATGAATTTGCAAATGCATATTAATGATGACCACCTTGGGAGTTGCCGAGTATTCTTCTTGCAGTGTCGTATCCCAGGCATCAACCAAAAATTATAACATAAAACACAGTACACCTCGGCAAACTGAAAATGCATAATACAAAATTGGGCTGTTGAAATTTTGACTCAATTCCTTCTACCACTTTTACGCCTTGAGGACACTACTGTCCACCCGTCTTCCATTTAAGCGCGCCATCATTTGTTCTTGGTTCGTCTACCATCATATCTTTTTGGCCTGGGTGCTCTGAAGCATCTACTGCCATGTATGATGAATCATCGCCCAACTTATCATTCTTGACATCATCATCATCATCATCATCTTCATCATCACTAGCAGCCTGTCTGCTATAAGTAACAGCAGAATTCCAGGATTTGTTCGCTTCAGTTCATTTATCGATTCAATGTTACCTCCTCAATGTGTACATTGCTCGTGCATAATCATCAGCTTTTCGGCTACCTCCTCAATGCTGCCATCTCCGATTGCAAGGTTGACCACATTGCAAGGTTGACCACTGATCACATCACAATAAAAAAATAAAATATTAAGGCAGTCTAGCAAGTTCTCTTCAATGTAATACTAGCTAATTACAAACCACTGTAAACTGGCATGAGAAATCACAAATAGAAATACAATTTCAGCATACTCAATTTAAACACACCATTAGAAATCCACCTACCAATTAAAATAAAAAATGAAACTACTTACAGTTGCCTCCACTCAGTTTAGACTAGAGGATGAATTTTGCTTTCCACTCCTTGTGAAGATTAGTGCTTGCTTCCTTCATTGGGTACCTACATTTCATAGTATAAATTTCAAGGCTCGATTCTAAATAGTTAAATGAAATTGTTAGAAGAGTTAGGTTTGGTTGAGAGAATTACTCTCAACCTTTGGGGTTTGAATTTGAAATAAGTGGTTTCAGACCTTCCTTAGTTTGTATATATATTCTCTTCCCTTCTGTACATTTACAACAATACAGAGAATACACATGTTACATATTATTATACACTTTGTTACAGAAATCAATGGTGTTTCCAAAACAATATAGAATGCATACTGCTAATATCCCAATGGCTCCCTTGGGTGGTGCTAACTACTAAGGGTGTTGTTCACTTCAATTAACTATTTAACATTGCTGAAACTTCAATGACCAACACCAGCCAGCTATATTCAACAGTTAAAAGAATTCAGCAGAAAAAGTATTCTAATGAACAGTTAAAAGAATTCCAGAAAGCCAAAAATCAGTATTTGAAAAAAAGAAAAAGTATGTACTTACTGGTTGAGATGTTTGATTAAGGAACGTAGCAAATTGTTCAGGAACTTTACCAAAAGTTTTTTCCAAAACAGCAACAAGAGCCCCTCCCATGGCCTTTTGCATATCACTTTGAACTTGCAATTGAGCTTTAGTTGCAGCTAACTCTTTCTCCAAAGTGGACACATGCTCCTTCATTTGATTATCCTCATTCATCCTTGATGTATTGTTAAATACCTTAGATGGGCATGGTCCAAAACCTAACCCACGAACACATCCATTGTGTTATTTTCCAAAGGTTTTGCAACAGGTCATCTTGTGAAACAAATTGTGATTGAGAAGGCGAGCCTTGATCCATTTCATTTATGATCTTTTCATGCATTAAACAAATATAAATTTGCAGTGTAACATCTAACCCTTAAAAATAAATTAAAACATACTTACAGTACGTGATAATTCTACATTCTTCATTAACAGATGACCCTCGATAACCAGTTTTCAGTTTTTTGTTAAAAAACAAGTCAATAAGCTTAAATTCCAAAAAAGTGAATAAGCTAAAATTAGGCTAACACAACCATAGTTTCGCATCTACAAACGCACTCAATTCATCCATACAACACAATTTGAAAAAAAAAAATGCATACATATTACCTTATGGAAATCCTCGCAGATGCTATTACATGTCTCCTTCTCACCGCAGCAGCCTAAAATCGACGTAATGGAGTGGTGAAGTGAGGTTATGGGCAATTTTCAGAGACTTCCTTGAGCTAAAATGGCGGAATGTGATGAGAAGTGTTAGGGCGAAGTGAAGTGTTAGGGCGAAGTGAAAGGGTTAGGGCGAAGAGTCACTTGAAGTGAGAAGAGATAATGAAACGGTGAAGTGCGGTGAATAGTCACTTGAAATATATATACTTAGAATCACTTTTTTTTTTAACATTTAGTGGCGGTTGATGAACCGCCGCGAGTAATTGTCGCTAATAATTAATTATTTAGATTTATAATCTCGCTAACAACTACGAATAATTTATTTAGGCTCCTTTATTATAATTACGGCGGTTTTTATAACCGCCTCAAAATAGTCATTTCGAGGCGGTTATGTATAACCGCCGCTAAGTATGTGTCGCTAAACGCCAAGTTTGTTGTAGTGTGACCACCTTCTGCACATAATTTCTCTTTTTGAGCCTCTCTAAAACAGATGTTATGCATAACACTGTGCACCCTACAAGTCTTAATTTTGCCATCAAAAGTCAGTTTGCTTATTAACACAAGACTTCTATCATGAGGTCCTTTAAGTAACATAAGCAATCCTTTCTAACTCCTTATTCTCGATGGCTTCATAAATCCTTCAGCAATCCATAACCTAAGAAGTATTTTAACTTGGATCTCACTGCGCTTTGGAAAGACTCCAAGATATAGAAAAAAACCTTTCAAATATTCTGGCAACTGATTATACATGAGAGCGAGTGCACTATAATCCAGAATTCCAACAATTCTATTTCCTTTGTCAATCTTTTTCAATTCATGTTGTATGTTGTTTTTGCATTCAGATAAGCAATTTGCAACTACAACAATTGATAGTGGCAATCCTTCACATATTTCCACAACACGAAACAAGTGACTCCTGAATTTTTTAATTAGATGCAAATCTGTTACGATTCATTATGGCTTATTCATTCTTCTTAATTTTCTTTTTTCTTGTTTCTTAGATGCACTGATCGAACTTGTGCGCAAAATCTGTTATTATGTTCATTAGATAAAATGGAGGGGGTGATCATCAGCAGGGGGGCAGATGGTAGAGGAAGAAATTAGAGTTGGCAAATTATATCTTACATCCACAAATTAAAGTTGTGGCTATTTTTAATTTTTAATTTAAAAATTGAGGTTAGAAGCTCTGGCTTGTTCATCTTTTTTTAATTAGATGCAAATCTGTTACTATTTTCATTATTTTTGATAATCTCATTTGTTTTCTCTATTTTGCATTACTTGTTCATTTCATTTTGTTCATTTTTGCATGATATTTTTTTTCATAGGAAGAGTCTGTAAAAGACAACTTGGTGGGTGGGCAATTAGAAAATTGGTATCTACAGAGATAGATACATATTTATATCTGCTAATATAATTGGATCATGCACTGGTTTCCCTGTACAAATACTGTCATAATGTTGGGAAAATGTCATTTTTGTTTGATCAATTGCACCTCCAATTTGGATGCTTAGATTTTTTGAATTCAGTACAAGTTGTATTGTTAATCTTATTTGCTTTTCCAAGGTGTTGAGCAGGGCAATATTAAGTTCGGCAATTAAACTATCCAAAAATCCAGTTTTTCACGAAGAACCAAACACATTCATGTCAGGTTCCATTTCTTGCGAGAGCTAGTGGAAGATGGTGAAAATTCACTGAAAGTCATAAGATCAAGCAGCAGATCTCTTCACAAAGCCTCTCAATGCAGCATCATTCCTCAAGTTAAGGAGCAAGATAGGAGTCCAAGGAAGCTCTTTTCTAAATTGAAATGAGTTCAGTTTAAGGGAGGGAATGTTACGAAAATTAGTTTAATAAAGTTAGCTTAATTATTCTAGTAATTCCGATTACTAAGTCAAGTTTGATAGGTGTATTTGCTACTCTTCTGCATTTAGTTAATCATAGGCATAGTGTCAGTGAATTCCCTATTTTTGTGTTATCTACTAGCTATAATGGCATATGTTTCTGATGAATAAACACAACACTATTTTCCCTTCGCCTATATGCTTTTCTTTCAATTTACAGACCTTTTCTTTCTTCAGTATTATATATATTAGTATATTATGTATACTATATATATATATATTATTAATAGTATATATATATATATATATTAATATAATATATATATACGTCGATTGCTGATCTTTCTATATGTCCAAGCAACAGAACAGAGATGGCTCCTGCAAATAGAAACCTTTTGGCTGTCAAACAAGAAGAAATATAGTTTGGACTTTTGGATTGAAGATTAGTTAGTGAAGTCAGGAGAAACCAGAAATTCTTAGCCATTTAAGCATCTCATCATCATCAAATTGAATAATATAATGTAATGATACTCTTTGAGTCATGGAGGTGGACAAAGGCAAAACTCTTTTTTTTGTTTTTTTTTTTTTTTTTTTTTTTTTTTTTTTTTTTTTTTTTTTTTTTTTTTTTTTTTTTTTTTTTTTTTTTTTTTAGGACGCTTGAAAGGCAAAGTTTCAGGATCATCATTAAAGAAGAAACGAGCGGGGTTGTTATACTAAAAAAACACATAATAATCAAACTTATGCTTGCATAAACTTAACCAATGACTCAATTTTGCAAACACTTAATGAACATCCTGAATGTCTTTAGAGTATTTACTGGCCAGAATACCATCTTTTTGAGCTCTCCAACACAAAAGCTATGCTATGGAACGTGCATCCTAACACCTTTAATTTTACCTTTAGACTCCGCTTGCTAGTAGGTAAGGACTTTTATCAGGTAACTCTTGTAAATTACATAGACATTGATTTTCTAATTTTAAAGCTCCAATGGCTCAAATCCATAAGAGGGATTTTGTTCGTTTTGGAAAGAGTGAAGATACTCAAGTAATAGAAACACATTTGAAATCTTGCGAGATTGAAGATGAGAAAACTATGATTCAAAAATTCCTAGATCTAATTCCTTTTTAGTCTTTTCCACTCCTTTAATATTCGTTGCATTTAGATAGGGGTAGTAGGTAGTTCATCAAGAGAGTCCATAGTAACTCCACCAGGGGCGAGCAGGCGGGGCCATCAAATTTAAGAGGATAAATAAAATTCATTACTTTTTTAACATATTCCAACACACGTTCATTAATATTAACAAATCTACTAAAATTTGATGTCTTTGTAATGTCACGAAAATCATCTATATATAATTGATCTATCTAAATAAGTTTGCATTTTGTTTTTCATATATACTAAACAAATAATCATTAGAAGATTCATACTCCATCGTTGTAGAATGTAGTCTTTACTATATTCAGTGGCAGAAAAATCATTATGTACGTAAGTTGTAGATACTAAAGTGTGAAGAATGAAGTTATATCTGACACAAGAGGATACGAGTTTGATTTTTCTAATCCACACAATAATCAAGAGGCGTGAGCCGTTCAGTCCAAGGAATCACCATGTCACCAAAGAAGCAAACATTTCTTAATAATGGTAGTTCACATATAACTTTAATTTGTCACCTTTTAAACAAATTTAATCAAAAGTTGGATCAATCACCTAAGCCAAAAAAAAAATATTAATTTTAGAAAAATGATAATGGGGAACAAAAAAAAAACAAAAAACAAAAGAATAAGAATATGTATAAAAGTTTTTTGGCTTATACATATTTCAAGAAGAAGAATTTTTTGAGCTCTTAGACATTTTTTTGTGTATGTTTCCAAGAAGAAGAAATCATATATTTTTTTGCAAGGGCAGGCAATCAAATAAGATTTTGAAAATTAGTCTAAAATTTTTGTTGGAGAGTGCAGATACTTTGAGGGCGGCAAGAATATATATATATATATAGTATAGTTATATATATATATATATATATATATTATTTATATAATATATATTTAATATATATATATATATTAGTATATACTATATTCAATTTAGAAAATAAATCTCTTGCCTTTAATCTGCTTTTATCCACGTGTTGAAAATGAAAACTACATAACAATTCTTATGCAAGACCCGAACATACATCTAATTTTGAATTGATTACGCATGCGCTTCGGTGAACATATGTCTGTAAATCTTGTGAATACGAAAGGAATTGAATAAAAACATAGAATGCATCTCGTTTGAATATAGCAAAAGGTTCAAAATTCACACAAAAGTTGTTATTCCTTCAACAAAGAGGTGAAAACTAAAAAAATAAAAAATTTGGGGGAAGAGGGGGTCCAAGGGCCCCAGTTACTTAAATCCTCTGCCGCTACTAGTAATATTTTTTTTGGAAGGGAGGGGGGTCAAGGTCCTGGACTTACAATGTCCCTCCGTCCCTAACCTCCACTAAGACTTGAACTCACAACCTCCTAAATGGAGTTCAACTTGGTACCATTAGACCACAAGGTCGTTGGTACATACAACACTCTTTAGGAGAAAGGGTATTGCAAAATAGATCCCAATTCAACTTTCATTTGGATCTAGCAAAATCATTTTATGGATATAGTTATACCTATAGAAGAAGTTATCCTTGAAATTCATATTGAAGTGCCTAGTAGCAGTGGCGGACCCAGGAATTTTTTTCAGCGGGGACAAAATATTAAAGCAAAATTGATAATTAGAAAGAAAAAAAATGAAACACAAAAAGTATAGTCATAAATAATGTTGGATATAAGAAAAGTATAAAACACATCAAAACATTATAAAAATATTTATAACAAAATATGAACATAATCAATTTGATAAAAATAATTTGAATAAAAGATCCATTATAAATTACACATCTCATCGCATTATTAATATATAAATAAAGATTATATTATTGTGTTGAAGCAATATGCACTATTAATAGTAGTGAAAATGTGAAATAATGAGAAATGTAGTGTTGATACTGAAATATAAGAAAAAGTAGTATTGAAAGCATATAAGGGATTTGAGCCCTAGCCTCCGTTCAAGCCAACCATGCGTTCAACCAACTAAGCTAGAGCCACATTCTATAAATATTTCTCTATTTTATAATAATTATACTAAAACTTGTACTATATATACACATATACATTCAAGGGTTATATAAGGGGTGGGGGTGGGTTGAGTGGGGGCAGCTGATCCCACTGCCCTCACTGTAGGTCCGCCCTTGCCTAGTAGTACAATATGCGACTTCCAGAATTACTGTATGAAAAATATCTTCGAATATCATTCCAAAGGCGTTTATCCTGAATGTTATCTAATACAATTGTTTTAAAAAAATTTAATTGATGGGAAAATATTAAATGACTTCTAAATGTATCAGCCGCACTCTTTGGAGGAATGAAGATGGAACTAATGCCACTCGTAACAGCTTGAAGAGTAAAAAAAAATTCAAAATTTTCTTGGAAGTAGAAAATGGAGCACAGATTGTTTGAACTAAACAACACATAATAGTCAAAATTATGTTTGCATATATTAAACCAACGACACGAATTTACAAATGCATTTAATAACTTCTTCCAATCAAATGATCTTGCAAGGCAATCAAAGATTTCTAAATATAACTTTTAGACTAAAAGAGTCCCACGTTTATCTGTAACTCCAGAATCTATAGCATTAGTACGTATATTACATAGCAATAATGTAAGATTTTTCCCTAATAATATATATTGTATATTATATATTTAGGGTCTTAATTAAGTGGTGCAAGTTAATAGGAATATTTTTGTAATAAAGTTTTGATGAGTCAAATGTACTTTAGATCCCCTTAGAATTTAGGTCTGTAGTACAAGCATCATAATCCAGAATATCAAGTCAATATGCAAAGGAAAACCTACCACATGAAGAACAAAGTTAATTTGAAAAACTAATTTTGGTCCCTACAAGTATTCATCTGGGAAAGAAGCATTAAGGAATGGCGTTGCAATAAATGATCGAATGATCTTAACGGCAAAATGGTAGAAATCTTTACTCATAACAATTATACTTGAGATTGATTCTCCCCAAGGACTTATTTTTTACAAGTCAAAAATCCGTACAAGCAAGATGTGCCCAAGGAGCACGATGTCTTAACAAGTACAACGTCTACAAGCAAGATGTGCCCAAGGAGCACGATGTCTTGAAATACACGATGTGCCTTAAGGAGCACAATGTAGCCTAATCAGAAAAGCAAGATGTGCCCAAGGAGCACGATGTCTTGAAATAGCACGATGTGCCTTAAGGAGCACAATGTAGCCTAATCAGAAAAGCACGATGTATCAAGTCAAACAAGCAATAAGTGTGTCCGCTAAGGAGCAAAAATATGGCAAAGAAGCAAGATGATCAGAAAATAGATAAATTCGAAGAAATTTATTTTGATTCATCCCACATGCCACAACAATCCAAATTGCCTGAAGATATGATCAGAACAATGGAAAATTTATGAAGACATGGATAAAAAATCTTATCCTAGAAATAAATTCTATTAGAAGGATTTATTTCAAATAGACGTTGGAAATTCAAATTTGGCAAAGATAAAATATATTATCTTGTCAAGCAAGTTGACAATCAAATCAAAATTGAATATCTACTATTGTCAACAATATTTAGGCTGTGTAGCGCTTATTCACTATTGTAACTGTGTGTGGAAAATAGCGAATTACTCCTAGAAGTGAATGGAGTAAAGTGGACTAGGAAGATTACGCCACTTCCAAATCACTATAAATTGCCTCTCTCATTTACATACCGCACTTACATAATTTGCTTTATCATTCGACTAACCCGTCTACTATTTCCTGTCTATCTTAATCTTTCGGGTTTAGTATGTTTTCACGTATGCATGTAATTCAAACTTTCCAAGCTTAACATTTGAATTATCCTAAGCAAGTTTGAAGTGTTGCATGTGACATTCATTATACGGTTGATGTGACACGAAATCTTATTTATAATCTTGAATATTATTGTTAAATATTGAGTGGACCATCTCCTTTAAATATTCAAGATATTCATGCCATCCTTACATATCATCTGAGCTTATCTTATATATATGCATTTGATTAAAATTACTGATTGGGCATAACTCTTTACACATTTATTCCGCTGTGCAGTTCAAGTTAAACACTCTCTCTATTTACTTGTTATTTAGAGTTGAAATTACCAAAAAGTTATTAATTGTGAAAAATCTTAGAAAGTCTATTCACCCCCCCCCCCCTCTCTAGACTTTCTACCATGCACCCTATCGGGACCAACAATTGGTGTCAGAGCAATTGTCTATTTGAGTCAATTTTGACTGCTAGACAGATCTCAAAAAATCAAGATGGTGAAAAGAGATATGGCTCTTGCCCAAAATCTATTGTTTTGTCTAGAAAAAATTGATGATTGGAAAAATCGCATGCAGGTACACTTATCCGCATTACATGATGAAATGTGGGAAGTAATTACTAGTGGTCCTATTGAAATTTTGCAAGTCAACACTTCATCCGTACAAACAAGTGACACTCCACAATACATTCCAAAACCTAAGGTGGAATGGTCTCGTGAAGATAGAACAAGAAATAACTTGGATAATATTGCCAAGGATATTTTGTTTAAATCTATCGATGACACGATATTTCCAAAATTTCGAAAATGCCAATCAGCAAAAGAAGTTTGGGAAACGCTCATTCAAATTGGTGAAGGGGACGAGCAAGAAAATGATAATGAACTCACCATAACATTAAAGAAATTCGAGGATTTCAAAATGCTAAACGGCGAGAATATTACCAACATGGAAACAAGATTTGCTAAAATCTTAGGAGAAATTAATGATCTTGGAGAAGACATTAATCAAAAGGAAATCTCACTCAAAATCCTACGTGGTCTACCATCTATATGAGATATGAAGGTCACGGCCATGAGAGATCATAGAGATCTAAAAACTCTATTAACCGATAAGCTTTTTAGTGATCTAAAGGCTTATGAATTTGAAATGAAGTCAAGAATAGAGGAAGATCATGAAGAAGAGAGAAATGCACTCATAGCCGAACAACCGTCAACTTCAAGGTCAGTACAAAATGTTGAATTATTGTCTAATGATCAATTTGCTCTCTTTGTCAAAAAATTTAGGAAGTTCATGAAGAGGAGCAACTACAAGAAAAATTCACAAGGAAAACCATGGAATGCAACAAAGAATTCGAGGAAAGAAATAGTTGAAGAAGATTCAAAATTGTGTTACAATTGTAGAAAACCTCGACACTTTGCAGGAAGTTGTCCACACCCCAAGGTAAGTAAGAGTCAATACACAAATATTTCTAACCCTCAACAGGAAGAATTCAAGACCAAAGATAAAATGTTCACAAAGGAGAGAAGAAAAGCACTTATTAGTGACCCACTTGAAACAAGTGAGTCAGAGGAATCTTCAAGTGATGAAAGTGACACCTCAAAAGATGACAATGCAATGTTTTGCATGAGTATCTCCAACAACTCATCCTACGAAGACATGTGTCTTATGGCTAATGAAAATGAAGAAGATGAGGTAACATCTAAATCTTATGACTCTGTAAATTCTTCATTCTCTAGAGAGTCCTTCTTTCACTTAATGAAAGATTGTCAAACCGTAATGGACACTCACTCTCAACTCAAAGAGCGCACTAATCTTTTAATTCTTGAAAAAGATGAATTAAATAAAAAATTGCAAAATGCTCTACTTTGAGTGGAAAGACTTAATTCTAATTCTTTGTCTTCAGAGGTTGTAACTCAAGGTAAGTTGAGGAGAACACAACCTTTAGAGACGGTTATAGCAGCATTTACACCATTTCATTCCAAATAATGGACAAAGTGGGTAAAATATGCACAACTAAGTGATAAATCGGACTTGGTTTTGTCTCGTGATTCTAGCCTCTGAGAAATTCCACTTTTACTGTACTTAAACGAATAAAGTCCAGTGGTAAATTTGTAAAAAGTGAATGTGCCAATGAGACAAGGAATTGGTTACCAACAATGTAAAATTTAATTGTTGCAAGGCTGAAACCAAAGATTAATTTTCGCCTACACTTGTATATAAAAAGGCAAAAGTTGTCAAATGGACTACAACCGTTAAGTGACAATCTCATAGGAAAATGGAAAAATCCATAATTTGGTTTCAGGGATTCTATCCTCTGACCAGATTGTTTGATGATATTAAACCATGGTACAGTCCAGATTAATGCATTGGATGTTTAGCACAATAGAATTGTGTGAACGTTTACGGGTGTGTTTTGTCGTCCTCAGGGGATTGGGAGTTATGGCCACAATACTGCAATCACAGAAACTAGACACTAGCATACAAGATCAACAAGGCTAACACATCACTAACAAGGTTAAGCTTACGAGGTAACATAAACATATAACAAAAACACATATTAACAGTGGACACAAATAAGGATTAGCTCAGTCTAGGGGCATTATATCTGATGCTTTAACAACCTAAGGGTTGGGAGACAAGTAACCAAGGGAATAAGTTGTGCACGTAGCCATCTAGTCTATACGTCACTCCGTTGAGCCAAATTACAAGGCATTATGTAACCAGAATTGCCACCACTCTGTAGGTGAATCTCAACTCAGTTTCTTCAAGAACACAAAGCATCTAACCCCATTTCCCCCATTTTCATAAGGGAACATCGGGTTTATGCAAGGGAGTCGCTTGATATCTTGACTCAACTCTCATTTGGAAGCTAAGAATCCTCAAACATTGCATGATGTTTGTCACAAACTAATGTACATTACAACCATCCCTTCATAAACTCAAGAACCTTAGGTTAGGCGTTTTTCCCCTTTGCAATAATCAAAATTCCAAATCAAAGAAGATAATTCACCTAACTCAAGTCATTAAACTACTAATCATGATTAATAGCATAAATAAACAAAACGCAAGATATTAACATAAATCTTTGCAAAAAAGAGATAACGAGAAAGAAAAACTTCACTAAAGAAATGGATGACAATCTTGAATATCCAAGTGGTTGGAATCTTGTTCCAAGTTGGAACAATATTATGTTTAAGAACACCTAAATCTAGTATCTAACACTAAAATATGAATAGAGAACTGAAGGAGAGTTGTCTAGGCTCACGCTGCTCAAACCAAAGTGAAAAATGTGAATCGCATTAAATAGTAGCAGGGCAACACAGTGAACACGGCCATAGAACACGGCCATAGCGTTCACTTGCGTGTCCCAACACTGGATTACCTGAGGCAGTGGTTCTGGAAACTACACAAAAAATACCAAGGCCACGTCCGGCCTGGTGTACACTTTTTAAGACATCGATGCTCCTTTTGGCGGCAGATGTCTTTTGTTGGCTCTCTTACGGGTACAATTCACGTTGTATTTGTACAAAGAAATAATGTTTCTCGGTTGGGAGAATCATTCATGTCAAGCTCTTCATATGAAATTTTTGTGCCATTCTAAGTATTATTCTTAATCCATATATTGGCTTCAACCGAAATTTGTCCCTTATACGATTTCAGTCATTCGATCTATTTTAGTCCTAAGATTATGTCTCAACGCAAATTATCACTCATTAATGCACCATCCGCTCGCTTCGAATAAATACATTGATGCATAGACCAAAAATTAAGTTGCTTCAAATGCATCTAATCGTTGTTTCTGTTTCTTATTTTTATGTTTCTTCTTCTGCCATTGATATGAAACTTCAGGCCATGAATCTGATTATCACAGCTCTATTCCTGACCTAGAGCATTCTTCTATGAGATTAAAGAAGACTATTTATCTCATATCCACACCTTTTCACTCTCATCGGCTTATCCTTGGCTCTCCATTCCTATAGGTATACTTCTAACTGTATGCACCCACCAATAATTACGCTCCCTTTGACCTCCTATGTCACCAAATGCCTGATAGTTTCAACTTTGCTTCAAATGCTTTTCAATAATTTAACAAACTACCCTTGCAAATATATAATCACTATAATTTACGACAAAATCATTTTCAGTCATTTGCAAAATATGATAGATTGGATAATTTTCATGCGCATAAATCAGGAAGCCTTTAGTAAGAATATGCGCTGGAGGATACAGGTATATAGACAAAATAGAATTCGGTGTAGGAAGATACTTATTCT
>VALG01012558.1:0-17280 GCA_009835305.1 Ipomoea purpurea
GCATGGTAAAAAACAAGGTCTTTCTTTAAGTAAAGAAACGGTTCCCGTTACTTAACGGAATCGCATTTTGGTATATTAAACCAATTGACACTATAATATATTTAAAACTGACACTGCCTTCAATACAACATGAAACTGCAGTTATATCAATGATATGTAGTTGTGGTGAAGTGAAACTGCACTGTATATAAAATGAAACTAAATATCATTTCACATATTCTGAGTGTATATTGTACAATGAAGATGTAATTATGTCAAAATGATCAGTAGTGTGTTATAATAAAACTATAATGTATATAAAATAAAATTAAATAAAATCTTCACATATTGAGGTCTATAAATAATTAAATATCGAATGAAACGTAGTTATATCGAAGTGAACCTATAGTTGTGTTGAACTGACACTGCAGTGTATACAAAATGAAACACCGAATAACAGAGTTACTTTTTACGGAAGGTTGCGGAACAGTTAAAAACGGATGCGTTTTCTTTTCATTTAAACAAAACAACGTCATTTTGATGAGCGGTGCATGATCAATCATGCACCGCGGTGCACGATATAATTTGCGGACGTTGAAGCGTGTGGGCCTAAGTGTGGTGGGTTAAGGAGCTAGGCCAACCCATGTTGGGCTAAGTTATGGGGCTTTTTTGAACTTCATTCCCTTTGAGCCGAATTCCAACTTTAATTTTACATTAAGTCAAATGATCCATCAAAGATTTATAAGTTACATCACTAAATTATAATTAAAATTTTAAATCCCTAACTTACATCCACAAGGCAGATCTTTTCATTTTACAGGTATAGAGAAAAATAAATATGAGCTTTTAATAAATGAAGTTACCAGGACTATGTGGTCTAATATAGTATCTGGGTTGGGACTTCCATTTGAGTTGTAAGTTCAAGCCTCAGTGGAGACGTGAACAGATACTACGATATATATACGTTTTTGCATTATTTAGTTCAAAAGATAGGAAATCATAAGTTTAAATAAAAGTCATATTTTAAAAATATAATTAACTTAACAACTTGCTATTAAACACTCGTAATTTTTGGTACATATAGGTCCCAATAGTCAGTTATTCATTTGAAATAATCAGTCATTAAGATTTTGATGATGAAATCAATGATAGGCGAACAGTCGTCATTGTCATTGAAAAGTGACCAGTTGGTCGTGGTTTTTTTTTTTTTTTTTTTTTTTTTTTTTTTTGTGTGTGTGTGTGGATGGTGACGACTTTGTTATCAACAGCGGCGTTAGCCGAAGACCAATGGTGGTTATCATGCCAAGTCACCGTAACTTTTTTTTTTTTTTTTTTTGGGCTTCTGCATCGTAACTTGTTGGTTATCGGTAAACATGATTTATTTGACCATGTTTAATTGTAACTATTTTAAAATTCAAAGATGTAATTGTTTTTTCGTATAAAGTTCATGAATCTATTTCACTCTTTTCCTTCAATTTTATATATCCAAATTCCATATTTTTTTTGTCAAAATTAAATCTAAAATCTTGATATAGATGCAGAATGACTTATTTGACCATGTTTTAATTACACAGTTATCATGCCAGTTACTGTAAACAGTTTATTTGACCATGTTTAATTGTAACTTTTTAAGGATTATAGATTAATTACGTCTTTTTCGTATAAAATTTAGGAATCTATTTGACTTTTAACCTTAATTTATATATCCAACTTCCATTTTTTCTTTAAAAAAAATAAAATAAATCAGGATATAGATTCCATAATGGAAATTCTTTAATTTTAAATAATAAATATCCTTTTTCATCAAATATAAAATTGTGATATAGATGCTATATAATTCTAACACCCGTGAATTTTTAACTTTGTAGTTATTTAATCAACACCATTAATTAACTTGATTGAGATTTTCTTCGCATGTCACTTTCTTTTGATTTATTATTGATTTGTCTCATGATATTGGTTATTAATACTAGCTTCTTCTTCTTTTTTTTTTTTTTTTTTTTTTTTTGAGAAGAATGCCTAGCCTTATTTATTTATTTATTTATTTATTTATTGAGTACTAGCTCTTTTATTATTATTTTATTAAAATATAAATAAAAACTCCATTATCATTATGAAAGTGTAGGCCATCATTAAAAAAAAATTATTATGAAAAAGCAGACTTGTTAAGAGTTATGATAGGGTCATTGAAAAGGTAATTAATATATTGAGTGGTAATAATGACTTTTTTTTTTTATAAAGATATTAAGTAGTAATTATCTCGTGCGATATACGGATTATTATTAATTTAACAAATTTATCAATTAAATTTTTAATATCATCTGAATTAGTAAAAAAAGTAATTGTGAAAACAGAAAAATGACTTGAGTTCTTGAGCTCAGAATTAGTTTTATTAAAAATGTAAGTATAACTATACAATGAAATTATAATATTTTTAGTTTAATTATGTTATATTATGTTGATTTTAAAATTTATTGTTACTTGATTATTATTTGAATTTTATTTTTTTTAAAAGAATTTGAATTTGAAATAACTACTTTAATTATATAATTAACGTATTTAAATAAAACTTGTAAATAAAATAACATGCAATATTTGTCGAAAATCTCCACCAAAAACGTATTCATTTGAAAATTATTATTTAAGAACTATATTTATTTTATCTAATTTTCTCATCTTTATATATGTGGAGTCAAATTAATTATAATTGAGGTTTAAATAAATATATACACAAATTATATTAAATATAAAACTTTACGAATAAATTTGAACACAATAAACTTTTTTTCATACTTCATTATTTATGCTTTAATATATATAGAGATATAAATAAAATATAATTATAAAATATAAATACACATAATACATCTATCCAACACAATTATTACATTCATACTTGCTATTCTTGTGTTCTAATCAAAAATGGCATTCAATTTTTGGAGGGATATTGTGGTTAGATTTGTTTATTATATACTATAGTATATATATAATATATATATATATATTATATATATATATATATATATTATATAATATATATATATATATATATATATATATATATATAATCGCCACACTAAGTGCGAATGCTTCGCTAGGAGCGAAATAGGAAAGGATTTTGTCCGTCCAAGTGTCCAGATCTAATGGATGAGAAACCTGAAAACCCTCTATCTATATATTTTAATATATATATATATATATATTATATATTATATATATTATATTTATATAAAAGAAGATAGAGATAAAAGATGATATATTATATTTTCACTTATTAAAATATAATAAAAGAGTCAATACACATTTGAAATTTCAACTTGTGACCTTCTATTTGAGAGGTCACAGTGGTGTCATTGTTAACCATCATTCTTTTCTCGTTGAAAGAATATCCATAAACATCTTTGTCTTAGTAGCAAAAGAGCTTTTTGGACAAATTACTCCGTACATTCTTTCTTTGACTAAGATATATTAATATGAACAATTTTATAATGTCAAACAAAAAATAGTAATAAATATTTCAGAAAGGCAGAATTATTGCATAAACCCCTGCCGGGTTTTGGCTCCCCTTTCCCTCTCTCCTGCTTCAGCTGTTGCCCGCTCCAGACTTGTACTCTCACTCTCCATCTCTCTCTTTGTACAAGCGTGTGTTCCTATATGGTTATATAACTTAAGACCCTTTGATTTGGAGAGGTGGGGAGGGGGAGCTATAGAGGATGAAGGTCCATTTGGAGCAGTGGTAGGGAAGTGCCCTTCAAGTGATGGGAATGGTGAAGTGGACGGTGGCAGTGGGGGTATTGTAAAAGGCAAGAGGAAATGCAGAGATGTGGCGTTTCTGGTCATCCTTCATTGCCTTCTGGGTGGCTATGATTGTCAATTCCAGCTTTGGGTTCAACCAAGGAAACCCATTGAGGTATAACAACTCAAAGCTGATTGCTTTTTACTGTTATTCTTCCTTCTTTTTTTTGGGAGTATTATTTATTGAAATCCTTCCTGCTTTTTGTCTGTATGCATTTTTGATAATTTACTATTAGATTATAGTCTTTCTTGTAAGAAAGTTGTGTTCTTTATCCTTTTTTAAGTCCAATGGTGGGTTGATGTTCCTTTATATGCGTTATGATTTTTTTATTTTAAAACTTCAGGACAGTTTCAAATGTTGGGCTTTATGTATGTTAGACAAATTTACTTCAAGTGCGGTTGTTTTTTCAGAGTGTGTAGGCAAGACTAAGTACATTTCAGTTAAGAAGAGTGGAGTGGCACCTACATAAGCCTAAAATGGGCTCACTGGTGGTGTCTAAATTTGATGAATTCAAAAAATCATACCTTCTGGGTTTGAAATCTATAAATCTTTTGGCAGTCTGGAGATTGATCCATGTGCTGAAGAGCTTGTTTGCTTGCTCTTTCAAACCACACTATACACACACACATGTGTGCTTGTGCACACATATGTATATGTATATCAGTATATATAGGCATGTGTAGCGTGTATGTGCTCCTTGTAACTTGTGCTTGGACATGTAATCACTCATGCTTGTGCTTTGTTTGGTTTGGCAGGCTAACTTATGACCTGGACTATAAAGGCAACATTTGCAATGACAGACATGCAGAACTTGACCTTCGTGAGTTGGAACTCAGATATTGGTTAAACCCAAATGTGGTTTTCCAAAGTGGTTTGAAGGGCAGCCATGTCCAGCTTGCCAATGCCCGGAGTATTTGCTTGATGGACTGCCTAATCCCTCAGAAGATCGCTAATTTGGGTCTGTGACTATCCAGAGGGTGACATTCATCTCTCTGTTGATGACTGGATTGATAGAAACTATGATTATTTTGAGGACCTTACTCCTGATTTAAGGAACACTTCTCTTCTGCTTCAGGGTCCTTGCTACCCAGTCTTATTTCCTTCTGTTAATGGTAAGTTACGAACCTACTTGGGTCAGAAAGTATCATTCAATGTTTAAAAACTAAGGTTATTTTGTCAGTTTTCATTCAGAAAATCTCTTGGCTCCGGGCTCCTCCTGCTTCTTAATTTTAATTTTACTCTTTACCTTGCCATGCCAGTTTATAAGAGCTGTCAAATTATCACCCGCGCATCAAATGTGTCTTTACGGCATTGGAAGGAGATGGGTGGAGTAGACGTTATGGAAGAAATTGTAATAGATAAATACATTCACAATTCCATCAACTCGCTGTCATCTGTCCTAAAGGTAAGTTCTTTAACACCGTGTACATCTTTGCTGCTCTATCAAAAGATATTACATTGAAATATTTACTGATCTTTACCTCTCTTTTTTACCTCCTTCCACTTTTCTGTTTTTAATAATCACAGAAGTATAAATGGGTTGCCCGCTAAACTTTGGTGCTCTTCTTTTTCTTCATGTTAATTTAACACTACTCTCAAAATATAAGTGGTACTTCTTCATTTCATCAGGATTTGTTTATAAAGTTTCGATGTTATGTTATTTGATTTTCTTTGCAGAGATATATAGCTGATGTTGCAAAATCATGGCCTGTCTTGATTGTTTGTGGAGGAATTTTGCCAGTATTCTGTCAATTATATGGCTTTTGATGATCCATCACTTTGTTGCTGCTATGCCATGGATAACAGTTATCCTTTTCAATATTCCTCGTTATATCAGTTACAATGTTCTACTACTTAAAAGGTTAGTAGATGTCTTTACGGTAAATGATCTAGGATAGCTCCCTGCTTATTTGACCACTATTAACTGTTTGACTTGGTTAAATAATCAATATGAGTGTTTGATTAATTAGCTGTTTGTAACAACTTATTGCTTCAAAAATGCTAAAATTCAAAAAGTTACTCAAAGTAGCTTTTTCGGTCAGTTTTTTGAGAAAGTCATTTTGTATGTAATCAGCAGTCAGCTAACAGTTAATTTACCAAACACTTTTCTACAATTAGCTAATGCTATCAACTATCAAACTCACTCACCCAAACAGCTAACAACTATCAGCTAACAGTAAATGCCTTTCATGGAGTGTAGTAAATGTGTTTCATGTTTCTTATTTCCAGCGGATGGATTGGAAATGATGCGATATCCCCCATAATTGGACACCATGATCCATATGTATCATGTATCTGCGAGGGTATGCATGGATTCTGTTTGATTTCTCTTTATGCTTTTCTTATCTTCCTCTGCTATTTATTTGTTGTTCAACTTTTTAGGAGGTAACTCATCTCCATGTTGCTGCAATTATTATGACTGCCGTCATGATTATTGCCTTTTTTATCATCTATCGCCATAGTCCGACGTATAGCTTATGGCAACATCTGTTTTGAAGGCAAGTTCATCATATCTTCCCTCCCAAACAGTAAATTACATATCTTGTTGTCAAAAGTTAGAGATAATTTATGGTTTAGGATCATAGTACCTTATTGTGATGCTTCGAAACATGTCCTACAGGTTGCTGCAAAAGTCATTGAAAGTAAAAGCGCTAATAATCTTCCCCATGATCCATATGCTGTCCTTGCAACTTTTACGCGTTCTGGTTCTCAGCTGCTTTCCATCTTTTCAGTTCTGGGCGGGTTGTCCAGAACGAATGTAGCACTAATTGCTGTGCTTATGATCTTAAAGCAAAACGGAGTGAGCTGTGAGGGTTGCTGTGGCTATAGCGTCCAACAGACTCCACATATTGCCGCTGCAATTCTTTTCCACCTATTTGCTGCTACTGGGCTAGCACAATTTTTCGTGGCATGCTCTTCTGCTATCGTTGCAGGATCGGTTGCTTCATATTATTGGTCTCGAGGCAAAACATCGGTGAGAGGCATCTTTTGTTTATGAGTTTTATGCAGCCCAAGTTCAGTAGCCTGTAGTTGACTCCGTTTTACGATTGCAATGCAGGCAGAGAGTCCATTTGTCTCGGTTTTCTCCTCAACGAAGCAGCTTATACGCTACAGCATTGGGTCTGTTGCTCTGGTTCTTTGATAGTATCCTTAGTCGAGTCTATCCGGTTCATACTTGAAGCTCTTCGTCGCAAACTTAAAAAAGCTTCTAGTTCTACATCAGAAAACTGGGCGGGGAGGATGGTGTTTTATACCTCTCAGGGTTGCTTGAAGTGCATTAGCTGGATCGTCAAATCTGTGAACCGTAATGCTTATGTAATGGTAAGTAGTAAAGTAGGAATTATTGCAATTATACATATCAGTACTCTTTAATGTGCTTGTGATTCTTACAGATAGCTATTACGGGAAAGAGCTTCTTTAAAGCTTCTGGGACAGCCACGGAACTCATTATAGGTAACATCCTTCAGATAGGAAAGGTGAATGTTATTGGTGATGTTGTCCTCTTTCTCGGGAAACTATGCGTGAGTCTGGCAAGTGCACTTTTCGGGTTTCTCATGTTGGATGCTCACAAGTACAAGTCCACACATCACAAGATCTCCTCCCCGCTATTTCCTGTGCTAGTACGTCTATGATTCTCTCTTGCAGCTCATAAGTAATGCTGATTTAAGAGGTATATATAGATCTTGTGAACTGTGTTTTGATGCTCTTTCGTGAACTGAACAGGTATGCTGGAGCCTCGGGTATGTTGTGGCTTCCCTTTTCTTTGCAGTGGTGGAGATGTCGATCGATACCATCATCCTTTCGTTTTGCCAAGACTCCGAACTGCACCGTGGAACTGCCCAATACGCCCATCCTTTGCTAATCGAGACTTTAAATGACCAAAATGAGATGCAAGGAGTTGCAGAATGATGATTTTGATGCAAAACTGCATTATGTCAGGTAAAATATGGAGTGATGGAATGGTTATAACCAAGTTGTGCTCAAATTTTCATGGTTACTGAGTTCAGTCTACTATGATACATTTAAAATCTGACATGTATATTGCACATGTATGTTACAAGAACAATCTATCAAAGTATTAGTGGGAATCAATCATTCCAGTTTCCAATCATTCAATCTTTTTCCAGTTCTCTTCTTATAGGCATTGAAGAGGATCTCGAAATTACTTCTGTGAGGAACCTAGGCGGATCCGTGAAAGAGATAGAAGCACAGGGTCGAATGAGAGGCGTAACAGCACGACTCGAGGCTTCGTTAACGTTCATGCAAGGACCACCTTCTGTAACAATACTGGGAGCCTGCAATTCAATCCCTGCAGCATTCGTGCCATAGCTTTTTCGAGGGCTATCAAGCGACCCGTGATCATCGTCTTCCTCAACAGACAACACCGTGCTCGCATCAGTGTGCACCGTTGTTGAATCATCATACATGCTTCGATGATGATGATGATGATGCCTTCTCTTCCTCCTCGCTGCCTTCCCCCAACCATGCATCGTTTCTCTTATTCTCTGCGGGATAAGGGCCGCCTTATAGTTCGTTCCCATCTGGTTTGTAGAGCAATACACCTCGCTCATTAGTCTATTCGTGCACATTTTCTCACAATCTCAAATTATTTTCAAAACCATAATGTTCATCATGTCGTTACCTGAGTAACCAGTGCATAGAGTGGTAAGGTGCTATAGCTACATAGAAACTGTCCCGCAAACCTGAGTGGTGAAGAATAGAATTAGGCTCAACTACCATGAAAGTCGAGTCACGAGAAAAAAGATTGAAAATGTTGCATACCCTAATACTAGCCGTAGATACACTAGTGTGTGGTTGAATATAAAGCAAGAATTATAGCCAAACTGCCACTGCAATAAGGAATAGCTCCATTAAGAATTATAGCCAAATGCTAACTCATCTTGATCTCAGAACTAAAAGAAATAGGAGTAAGGGATTTACCCAGAACCAGAAGAACGAAGCTAGCTCAAACGCATTCTGCAATGAAAGACACAATACATTTCAGCACAAAAATTTACGGGTGAAAAGAAAAAAACGAGGAATAAATTAGTATCAACCTGGAAGAGGACAAAGTGAATCAGGGATAGCAGTAGTTCTGGCTTCTTGAACCAAAAAAGTTCGTCCCTCGGTTTTAGCTTTGCTCCCGGGAAATAGCCAGTTACTCCAGCACTCTCCAATGCCAATGTTGCTATGACGTGTTGCAGTTTTGTGCCTACCAGTAGAACAAGCTGCCAAGAAACGGCGAAATCAGGGAAAGATTGAATGAAACTTAGATGGTCCATTTGGATCTGAACTCACAGTGATTGGAAATAGTGCAATCCAGAAATAAAGATTTGACCCTGCGAATTAAACAAAACGAGGATGATCATATCAACAAGGTCTAATTTCTTAGGAATGGGTGGGGAAGTATTCCTTATTAATTTAAAACACCATGAATTAACGGTTCTTCAAACTTGAATATTTATGATAAGTGATATGGAGTAATATTCTATACCTTTGACATTAAACATCATAAAAGCAACAACGAATCCCCAGAGTGGTGCACTACAAAAATACAAGATAGAGAAGTATCAAAAACAATTCTATGCAAAATCTCCAATAGTATCATCTAAAGCAGTAATAAATCACAAGGAAAAATGTATAAGAAATGAAATCGTCTTCTAGAGACAATATAAATGTCGGCTTTTCTGATGTTTATGCTTACCTGACACCGACTATTCTTTGGAACTCTTCTTCCATGGACCGAATCATATAGCTATGAAAATCATATTTTGATAAGGTTGTGTTCTGTCAGGAATTCAAACAAACAACCCTATAACGATCAATAATTCAATATAATTTGAATTACAGTACAAATAAATTACGAGGAAACAAAAGCTTGTGGTAAAATAAAAGTAGAGCAGCATAAAACAAACTCTGGATGATGATGGACTATAAAGACGATGCTCAATAATAAGGAAAATGATTAAGCTGTTAATCTTAGTTGTGTCACTGTTCATACCATAATAATAACCCTTCCGTAGTAAATAATCAGTCACGAGAAGCCCAAATGCCTGAAGAAACATGTCTGCAGAATGTTATATATTACCAAAGAAACGTGTTGATTTAGAAGGACAAAATGTATTCTTACCCAAAATGAAGAAAGGCAAAATCTTTTCTAGGGAAGGTAAGGATAAACTGAATTTCGCATGTTGAAACAACTTTTCATGAAATACTCAATGCTTGGTAACATCGGGATATATTACACATACCACCCAAATGAGAACACTATTCCTAGACATAGGATTGATGTATGGACTCTAAAAAAGTTGACTGGCCTTCGCTTTCATTGCTCTTGTCCTATCTTAAGACCAAAACAAAAACAAAAACAAAAACAAAACAAAAAAAAAAAGAAGAATATCAGCATTTATTTCCTTGCTCGAACACTAAATTGTTCCTACCAAAAGAATAATAGTACAAGAAATCAAGAATCAAGTTTACAATTGAAGGCAGATAACTTAAGGACAAGAAATTGGAGACTAGTAGGTTCCACCTGGCAGCGATAACTTACCAGTTAATGCTCCATGTCGGTCCATGTGAGCTTCATCCTCCCAAACTCTCCAAGTATGAATCTGGCAAGAATCTTAGGTATCAAAAGACGAGCAACATCGAGTACATGAACAACAATCAATTAACCTCAGGAGGTGGAGAACAATTATGGTAAATTTCATATGAATACAACCTTGACAATAGCCAGTAGCATTGTTAAGCAGCTGTAAGATATATGAGTAATGGCCATGACAAAGATGAAACGGTGCAGCTGCTCTAGGCCTTCATATGATACAAATGGCTCATGATTCTGCAGAAAAAGAAGTTTTTTTTTTCTTCGTTAACTCCTTTGGTTGTTTGGAAGCAAGAAAAAGTATGGATAGAGGGAAAGACAGGGTGGAGTAAAGATGCAACAAACTAATGAATCACTTTCTAGTCCTTTCAATCACTCGTGTTATGGCAGCACAAGTGAATAACATAAAACTAAAATATATCGTAACAAGTGTAGACTTATAATTTCAGAAGGAAAATTGACATGCCTCTGGACAGGTATTTTTGTTCAAGCTATTAAGCATTCTTCTTAATGGATGATCAAAAACAAGGTCCATCAAAAGTTTTCGCTTTTTGAAATCTTCATTTTCATTTTCTTCTTCAATTTCAGACTTTTTGCAAGGAGCAAATACACCATCATAATACTTCGATGGGATGCAAATATTGGATATAATGCTTGAGGTGGCCGTAAGTAGGAGAGAAATGAAGCCAAGTAGCATTAACTCTGCTCACAAACATTCAAACAAGGTTTTGGGTTAGAGTTGCAAAAACTATATTAAAAGGGGAATGGGATGAAGGAGAGAAGACAGGAGATGTCAAAGAGTTGAATTACTTCATTAATTGCAATATAAATTAATAGGAAGTACCTTCTTTCATTTTCTCCACAGCTGCAAGCAAAGGTTTTCTATCAGTTTTCTTCAGCCACTGAAAAAATAGAATTTGTTCTAAGAAATTTTTACTTTCAACTTATAGTTTTATATAAACCATAATGAAAACCATTAAAACAAGGCAAATATGCAGGATATGGTAAGGTACTGCTTTGTTCTTTCACCAGTTTCCATTCTGAATATGTAAAATACAAATTTGTCAAGAAGATACAAATGAAATGGATTATATTACTATTAATACACAGAAATGTTAATCTTCAGCACCATAGTTCAATATGTCAAGTCTCTCTAAGACGTGCAAGGAAAATAGCTCAAAGTGAGAAAAGCTTATCACTTACATTGCACAATCGGTGTATGGATCGCTCCACGAGCAGTGAAACTACGACAAATACAGTTAACACAGTAGCAACAGACCATGTTGGTGTCAATGCCAATGATCGAAGTTCCTTCGAATTTTCTGGTGTTTCAAATGACTTGGATTCAGACATCTTCACAAATCACTCTTATCACAAACTTCACACCCTCAACTAAACCTCACCTTACTTCAACTCCCAAAATCAAAACTTTCACCTAAAATCAAAGCCAGGATGTATGACCAACCAGGAGTTGCACTGTGGATCTTTTATACACCTTCACATTTAGTAGCACTCAAAGTTTGTAACTAAAATTCGTTTACCCCATGAGCTTCGGAGCCTAAATTTAGTACTGCAACATGACTGAGGACTGACAGTTGACTCTGCTCCAAGATCCAATCTTTAAGAAGAATACTTCAACTTGGACCATCAAAAAGCGTCGAACAAGCAAAAGGGGTATTCTTGATTAGACCCAGAGCAGAAATAAGAAGATTCTTCTCCTTCATTAGCCCAATTTCACATTCACTGGCATATCCCCAGCTCCTGTAACAACATTTGGATTTCTACACCTATAACGGAATCAAAATCCCACTAAATCAGTAATCCCCGGGTTTACAAAACAAGAAGAAACTGTTACTCCTTCGATATATAGCATAAGAACAACTAAATGTTGATGTGTATAGCTTTCCGACAGAGACAGAAGACTATAAAAACAAAAAGAACCACCTTTTTGGAGCAGAGAAATCAGAAAACTTAAAAGAGTGATGAAAGAGGGTATGGGTTGGAGTTGATTCACATAACTTTACAGGTACAAAGGTTCTGCAGGTGGGGACAGAAAGGATTGTGAGTAGCAAAATGCAGAGGTATCAAAGATTCTCTCGGGGCTAAGTTAAATGTATGAGGCTATGAGCTGGAAGCCTGAAAGGCTGAAACCTCCTGGAGTAAAAGAAAAATGGGGCTTCTACGTAGCTTCTTGGCTTTTGCTTTTATGTCCCACAATGAATGGAACCTTCACCCGGACACCATTTCTCCTTTCCCTTTCCCAAGCACAACCACACCACTGCTGTCGGGGTCGGACCGTCGGAGTGGTGAATCTTTGAAACTTGTGATGTAAATAAATGGTGGAGAGCGGAGAGTGAGGCCAAAACTTCAAATTTCCATAAAGTAGGGACCCATTGATTCGGTAGACACGTACATCACGGTCTCTTTTAGGACTTAGGTTGGCAAATTCGGAGCGACTTTCTTTATTACTCCAATTATTTGGAGTAAAACTGTTTGGTGTAACATTTTGACCCATTAATTAGGACCACCAGCCCTTTATGTTCTGAACGGCAAGTATAAATACAATTTTTTCCGTTGCACCACAAAAGGAGCACACCAGATTATGTGTAAATTGTCAAGTATGGATCATGTGTTATTGTCTCATAATCGATCTATTATTGTTTGTACAGTTAAATACATCTTTTTTTTTTTCAAAATTTTATAAGTGAGTTTTTGTTTAGGGGTGAGCGAAATAAATTTTATGTGTCTGTTTTGCCAAGTTTAATTAGCTAACCATAGTTAAAGAATGAGTGTAAGCCTCATGTGGAACGAGCCGAAAGATAGAGTTGTTGTTTTGATTGATGTGTAACAATAGTGTGTTAGAATTTGAAATTAAGCTATTCATTTTTAAATAACTTGTTAAACAATCAAGGCACGATAGCAATGGAAAAACACGACATATTAGCGTGCCAAAACAGATTGGTGATGAGTCTTGATGTAATGTGACAATTGACTTAAATCTAGTGCTTGAATTGAAGCATTGTTAGTATATAAAAACCTCTTTTTAAAAAAAAATAAAAATTACAACTCTAATATACTAGTTTTTATTACCGACTTGAAGATACAAGAAATTATTATAATCAGTTGTATGCAATCTTTATTTGATTTATATTGGTTCAATAAGTTATAAGTACATAAAAGTTAACGTCAATAATGTGCATTGTCTAATTGTTGGAGAGTCAAAAACTATTAAATGTATATTAAAAGCTTTGGGAGCATGTGAGCTTATTAATTCAAAAGACTTAATTTTTGCATCCCGTAATTAACGCTGTTAAGGCCATATTTGACTCCACCAAAAAGAAAAAAAAAGTTTGAAAATTAAAAGAGATGAAGCTCCCGTGTCACATTTGACTACATACAAACGAAAAAAGAAAAAAGGAAAAATCTGTTATTTTTTTTAATATATATATATTATAATTTATAAGTTGTTGTGTGAACATGACAAAGTCAATTATACGAGACCATGAAAGCTAAGAGAAAAGGAGCTCCTACATCATGTGAAATGCACAATTTGTTACATACCCTTTACGTTCCATTTTATGTATATGCATGCTTCAATTAACGAAATTTGATTAGAGTTTTTTTTTTTTTTTTATCTTAATCCACATCACTCTATGGCTTACTCCAATTAACCTGCCTCACTATGACACTTCTTCGCATTTTGCCTTTGATTAATTAAACTATTTTATAATAATTTAATTTCATTAATTTGCTTGCATGGTTATA
The DNA here is from genome assembly GCA_009835305.1 of Ipomoea purpurea. NCBI lineage: Eukaryota > Viridiplantae > Streptophyta > Magnoliopsida > Solanales > Convolvulaceae > Ipomoea > Ipomoea purpurea. The sequence goes on from VALG01012558.1 coordinate 14,142, forward strand.
AACATTCTACCATGAGACACACTTTGTCGATTATAGTTATGTCACGATTGTATAAAGTTTTATGGTATGTAATATAATTATATATGGTTTTACTTTTTGATGTTAGGTTGTTGTATGTATAAGTGGATGGAAACTTACCATAAAATTATTGTGTTTGTGTATTAATACATTCACTTCTCATGGTCCTATATTCCCATTAATTTATAAAGCCGTTTAATTTTTATTTATTTATTTATAATTTTTTTTAATTAGTTAAGGGAAATGGAAGCTATCATAGCTAGCTGTGAATGTAGAGGATGCGATCAGACAAGGAGGCATTATATTGGCACTAATTTTACGGGGGTTTGGTTGAAGGGGAGAAATTACGTGAAAAATGAATTGCAATTTCATGAGAGATGATTATTGGGAATAAATTAATAATTTTTAAATTCCAGTGTTTTGTTTACAAGAATAAAATTACTGGAAATTTTAATTACAATGTTTGGTATACATGAAAATTGAAAAGGAATAAGTAGCATAAAGTCTAAAATGTCAATTGTAGTTTTCAGGCATCAATTTTAGATTAAAAAATAATAGGGTAATTTTATCTCATCATTATCTTTCTTTCTTCCTAAAATCCATGGAAAATCCAAAGGGGCATGGGATTTTAATTCTATGAAAATGATAGAATTACAATTCTGTGGAATTGCAATTTCTTCCAGCCAAACTAAGAAATTTAGTGGCCTTTAGAATTAAGTAAAATTAAGTGGGATTGCAATTTAAATTCACTCCCACGAAACAACAACCTGCATGCAGTGTTATTTGCATGAGGAAATTAAAAGGTAATTAATAAGGAAAGAAAAGGCAGATACGATGAAAGATGGGATGAAGAGATGGCAAAAGGATATGTAGGTGGATCTAGAACAATATTGGACGCACGTGGGAAATGGCAATCCATGCGTGCAAGAACGTGGATGCATGAACACACAAAACAAGAATCACTATCTAAATTCTGGCAGCCAGGTAGGATTAATATAAATATATATGTTGCAAAACAGATATTAAAAACTGCATATTTCTGCAATTAACTTATATAATTTCAGAACTCCACTGTACTCTCGACCGGATCGATCGATAAGGGAATTCACTGATTAGTTATATTATAAGTCAACAATGGCGTATACTATGCATGTCCATTTTCCATGTTCGTTGCGCATTTCATAATATGATGTTTTCATTCTTGTTAGGATTAAAGGAGTATAATACTATATGTTTGCTTTTCGGATCCATGCATGATAGCTTGGTTTAGTATTTTTTTTTATATATATATATATATTATAATATAATTATTATATATTATAACTATATATTATATATATATTAGAGAGAGAGAGAGAAGAGAGAGAGAGAGAAGAGAGCTCATCATCGCGGATCTTAGCGGTGCGGTCAAAATCCAAATACACCAACATGTTAAAATATGCCCAACAGTGTAATAAAAACACACCCCAATGAACATGTAAATAAAACACACCAAAAATACACCACAGACCAAAAAAATACACATATAACTCACCACCCCCAATGGTGTATTTCGAACAGTGTATGGTGTTTTTACTCACACTAATGGTGTGTGTTTGGTGATGCAGGGCTCTGTTTACTCTGTTTTGTGTGGTGTATTTCCTAACGTTGATGGTGCATATTTGGTGAACTATTGGGTTGCGCACCGTAAGAAATAACTGCACCGTAAGAAACTGCCGCACCTGAACCCGCCCTTTATATATAATATTGAGAACTCAATAACCCAACAGGTAGCTCAAGTGGCAAATGAGCTCTCTTTTGGAGGAGAATTCCGAGATAACTTGGTTCGTTTCCTTTGGACTAGTTTTTGTGTGTCTCGGAGCGAATCGGGTGGACCTGGACCGTTAAACGGACGGAGAAGACGCTCGGACCACAAAAAAAACGTTAAACAGATGGAGAAAGACGCCCGGACCACAAAAAAAATATTAACGTTAAACGGACGGAGAAAGACGCCGGACCACAAAAAAAATATTAACGTTAAACGGACGGAGAAAGAACGCCCGGACCAAAAAAAAAGTATTGAGAACCCAATAGGAGGACAATTTTTATTTATTTTATTTAAAAAAAAAAAAATTGAACTCTTAAAAAATTGAGTCTCTTAGTTGCACATGACTGGTAGGCGCATTCTATTAATAAAATAAAATAAAAAAAGCAATATATTAGTAGATTTTTCTTAACTGCCTCCATGGTAAACTTCTGGTGGTTGAGCATAGTTATGCTGTGCAAACGAATGTAGCCATGCGCATGGTGCATACGGTTCAAAACGACGTCGTTTTGACAAAAACGCGGTCCCACTTTAAAAAAAAAAAAATTCAGGTTCGATTCTCGCATATTATTGTGGATTATAGTATGAAATTGTGGATATATAATTATAAAATTTGTCGTTGTTATATAGTTCATTCATTGTGGATATTTAGTTCAATCATATATTGTGGATATTTAGTTCATTCATTGTGATTTTTTACTTCATTCATTCATTCATTGTGGATTTTACTTCATTCATTCACTGTGGATATATAGTTACTGAAATTGTGGATATATAGTATGAATTTGGTTATATAGTTATGAATTTCTGGATATATTAAAAATGCTATTGCCCGGGAAGAACCTGATTTCTTCTTTAAATGAGAACGGGCGTTTTTTTAAACCAAAACGGGCGCCGTTTTGCAACCGTATGCAACCTTTGGCAAGGTGCATTCGGTTGCACAGCATAATTGCGGTGGTTGAGTGGTTATGAGTTATGGAGAACATGAGATTTGGGCCCTTAGACAAAGACGACCTGAATATTCATTAAAGTACTCTAACTCCTCCATTAATTATTATTCTTCAATGTCCTCTACTTCTGTTGACTATGGGAAGGATTGGCTACCTTCTCGATCTCTTCTTTTTATAGATATTGCTTAACATTTTTCTACTCTCCTTTTTTTGGCTACCGTCACTGTGTCACATACATCATCTTCCTTACATAGGAGCATAATATTTCAATGTACATCATTATATATAGTGGCTATAAATTTTCTCCTCATTTTAAAAAATTATAATTTCTTTTTCTTTTGAATTCAAAATAATATTATCTTAGAAA
>VALG01012561.1:0-12989 GCA_009835305.1 Ipomoea purpurea
AGATATGCTCCGGGGCCCCCTGGGCTGAGTTTGGATAGCATGTCGGCGTCTACGTTCTGGTATCGGGGTACCTGCAGGACCTCGTAATTGATTAGCTACCCCAACAGTTAGAGCACCACGTCTCTGTAGCGTCTCATTCTCTCGTCGCTTGCCTTGAACTCGCCTGTGACTTGGCCCACCACGAGCCTGGAGTCACACCTGATTCTGAGCTTTTCAGCCCTCATGTTCAGCGCGAGCCGTAGCCCCCCTAGTAGTGCCTCGTATTCGGACTCATTGTTGGACATCCTGAATGCGAAGCGAAGGGCGTGGTAGGCCTGGAACCCTTCCGGAGTTATGAGGACGACCCCCCCCCGCAACCCTTGATGCTGGAGGACCCGTCCGTCGAGAGGATCCACCACTCCTCGTCTTCATCTCGGACCCGCTCTGTGACCTCCCGGGCGGTGCACTCGACTATAAAGTTTGCGAGCGCCTGCCCCTTGATGGCGGGTCGGGGCTTGAACTGGATGTCGAACTGGCTCAGCTGCATGGCCCACCTGACCAACCTGCTAGCCGACCCCGTTGCCCTTAGAACTGCGTCCAGGGGTTGGTTGGTGAGGACCTGCACGAGGTGGGCCTGGAAGTAGTGGCCGAGCTTCTTGGCTGTGACATCCACTACGAAGATGGCCTTCTCGATTGCGGTGTACCTGATCTCCGCCCCCCGCAAGGCGCGACTCGCGTTGTACACGGGGCGCTGGACACCATCGTTATCCCGGACTAGCACGGAGCTGACCGCGGCCTGCGCGATGCCCATGTACAGGTATAGGACCTCCCCCTTGACGGGTTTGGCTAAGGGGGGTGACATTAGGTACGTTTTGAGGTCCTCAAATGCCTTCTGGCACTCGTCGAACCATTCGAAGCCCTTGGTCTTCTTAAGCACTCCCAAAAATGGCAGAGATTTCTCGGACGGCATCGAAAGGAAGCGTCCCAGGGCTGCCAACCGCCCGTTAAGGCGCTGGACCTCTCGGAGGGACCTCTGCGGCTCCATGTCCAGGATGGCCTTGACCTTGTCGGGATTGGGCTCTATGCCCCTCTTTGAGACCATGTAGCCCAAAAACTTCCCCCCCTGTGCACCCCGAAGGTGCACTTCTTGGGGTTCAACAGCAAATTGAAATGCTGCATAATCGAAAATACCTCGGTCAAGTCGTCCGTGTGGAGGTCGGCGTCGGTGCTCTTGACGATCATGTCATCGATATAGAGCTTTAGTTGCGGAGGACGCTTGAACATTTGGCCCCATCGGGTGATGTTTGGCGCTGAAGTCTTTTGAGCGAATTGAGTACTGTAGTAGACGCCTCACAGGGTGATGAGGCTGTCGCCTCCTCGTCGCCCTCCTCCATGAAAATCTTGGTGGTACTTTTACGGCTCTAGGGCTCATGAGGGCAACCCCTGCATCTCATCCACCAGCTGTCATGTGGGGCCAAACGGGAGAAAGGTCATGAGGGGCAGCTTGTTGGGTCGGTGTAGTCCCGCATCTCCAGGTAGCGGCTTCGGGGGGAGACACGTTCGTTGAGCAATTTGGATACGGACCTCCCTGACGTGGCCGATCTGTAGGGGGTGTTCGCGTCCTTTTCTGAACTCCTTTCTTCTCGGCGGGAGGTGATCTTGCGTCTGTTGGAGGGCTTAAACGGGTCCTACAGCTATTTTGGTCACTCTCGTCGAGGCCCAACATATCCGTCGGGACCATGTCGGAATCTGGTAGTCCTGATTGTGGCAATGATTTCGAGCCTGGAGGCTCTGCCAACGAGGCCGACACCCACCTCCGATCGGTCCGCGGTCGGCTGAGGGTCAGGATATACTCTTCCGTCCGACCTCACGAGTCAGGCCCGGGGGTCAACCTTCTTCTTCTCGCAACCATCCTCTCGGCTATGGTGTGTAATGGAGGTCCTTTTTGGCCAATCTGGCTGCACGCTTTCAATAGCAAACTACGGCTTTTTTTTTTTTCACCCTTTGGTCCCCTCAGGCGATCCCGATCCCGGCTGGTGTTGGGAACTTGAGGCACGATGTGCTCTATGGAAATCACGCCCTGAGGTCTTCTAGGGTGCGTCGGCCGAATAATTATGTTGTGGGCGCAGCTGATTTTTAACGAACACGAATTCGACCTCCAACCTCTTGACGTGAGGTGGAGAGCCTATCTCCACCTCCAGGTTGATCGGCCCCCCTCCGTCTCGATTGAGTCCCCCATGAACGGGAGGTGGTCCTCACTTGCTCCAGCTGCCCTTGGGAGTCCTAGTTGGGTAAAGGTGTCGTAATACATGACGTTCACGTGAGCTGCCCGTGTCATGAGCACTCGGTGCACGACCACGTTGTTGATGTCTAGCTTGACCACCAACGCATCTCGGTGGGGTAGTGGCCATCTGGAGGTCGGCGTCGGTGAAAGTAATAGGTCCCTCCGCACTTTTCTCGTGTGGTGCCCGGTGACCTCCCTTACATACAGGCTTTCTCGCCCACCATCTAACCGTTTGTCTTGCGTGGTCGCCTCCCTCGGGCCCCGAAGATGACATAAATGGCATGTTTCTTCGGGGGCTGGGAGTCCTCCGTGGTTTGTGCTCCCCTCAGAGCTCTGTCGAGTTCCTTCTTACGTGGCGCCGAGGTAGATAGCGCCGAGCCAACCCCTTTCTTCTACATGTTGCCTGTTTTTGGCCTGCGCCTGACGGGCCTCTTGATGAATAGCCGAGGTAACCCGTCTGTATAAGCTCCTCGATCTACTTCTTAGGAGGAGCACTCGTCAGAGTCGTGCCTTTCTGTGTGAACCTACTATATTTTTGGGGTCCCCCTTTGCAGATATCTTCATGCACTCCCTTTGGGAATACGACAATACTCTGGCCTTCGCGTGAGCTAAGGATGGTGTTCACAGGTGCGTCAAAGGGGGAGGAAGCGTGAAGGGGTCAACCTGGGCCCCTCAGCGAATCCCGTCGGTGGTCGTGCGCCGACGCTCCTCCTGTGGGCTTGTCTTTCGACCCACCCCTCCTCATCCACATTCTTCCTCTTCTCGCGCGCGACCTTGCTACCGGTCCCATCAGGATCGGTGTAGGTCCTGGGGGGTACCGATGAGTCCTGGTAGAAGGACCTGCCGCAAATTGTTCCCGTCGAAGTTACAACCCCCATGGCTCCTCTCCATTTGTTGAGATACCGGTAATGACTCCGACCTCTTTTGTTTTCAGGTCGCACAGGTGCAATTTGCTTCTTCCTCTGTATGCTGGTGGCAAAATGGACAAGAAGTGCTTGGTGAGGTCCGCAAAGGTGGAGATGGACGCCTCCGGGAGGGACCCAAACCAGTCATGCGCTTGTCCATCCAGAGTGGTAAAGAATCCCCGCACAGGATGCGCGTCGGTGGCCCCGGTGATCATCATGGCGGCCTGGTACCTGGTGAGATGTGTACGTGGGTCCGTGGTCCCCGCGTATGCTTTGATGTGGGGAAGCGAAAATCTTTGGGTAAGGGCTCCTCATAATGGTGTTCACGAACGGGATGGACAACACGTCTTGGGGCTCTGGGAGCGTCCTTCTCCTCATCCGGAGCTGTTCAACCTCAGCTCTTCCCGATGGGAGCTCGGTGCTCGACATTCGTCTCCCTGACCGCTCGACCCGGGAGGCCTGCTCACGTCGCGGGTTGGGTCGGGTCCCCCGACCTGCAGAACCATGCGAGACTGCCTCTTGTCGTGGCTGGGCGCGGGGCCACAACTCGACGACCTCCTAGTGACCGATTCTTGTCGCAGCGGCGGCGGGAGCATGATTCCGCGCTGGTGGCCGTTGCTGGCTCGGACCAGCTGTCCCAAGCCGACACACGATTGCCAAACCTCTCCCGGGTGGCCTGGTTTGTGTTGGGCCCTTCCATCGCCGCTGTGCTGGCGGTCTCGGTGGAGTTCCTCCTCCCCGCCGGTCGTTGGTCGAGGCGAGTTGACCTCCCCTTGTGTGGCGTGCGCCGGGGGTGGCCGGGCTCTCGGCCCGCTGCGCCCCTAGAGAGAGGTGGAGGTGGAGGTGGCGCTGGCGCCCTCGGTGGCGCCTAGGTCGACTTTTCCTCTACACGAAGGCCCGCCGCGACACGTGCCAACGCCTTGGAGGCTTGTTCGAAGACGTCACCCCTCCTGGATGAGTGCGCGAGCTGGAGCGGGGTGGCAGGGGTGATGCACCACTGCTACGGTGGTTGGTGAGCTGGCGCCTTAGGTCTCCCCCCGACCGAATGGAGGCAGCCGGTTGGAGGCTGGGGGCTCCGTTAGGACCGTTCCCGGTTGCGACGAGTTGGGTGCCGCGGGAACCGTTGGTGTTGCGAGAGTTGGATCTCGACCTTGTCATGGTAGCTTATCGCGTGGATCGAAGGATAAAGAACACGCTTGAGCTGGTACAACAACTCTCAACAAGAGCACCAATGATGGATTTAATTAACCGGGGTGGCCCGAATTATTAACCCGGATAAGAACGTAATATGGGAAATATATAAACGGACAAACGATGTTGTAAGGCCGCACTGGACCGTAGGTCGTGAAGACCGTATATTATATCAAATGCATAAATAGGCTATTACAGTGGTTTCGCTTATACAAAGTACGTAAGTAAGATAGAATGTCCCTTGTTAGGACAAGTAGGGGAGCTTTTATACAAGCTAAACCCACCAACCGCTCCTCCTAAAACGGGGTAGTTGGATCTCAAGTTGACATGCGCTCTGTCTCGCGACCGGGCAGCGTTGTGGGGCCGGATCGAGCCGTCTGGGCTCAGACCGAGCCCTCTGGAGGTTGGTCCGACTTCGTGTAAGACCGGTCGACCTCAAGCCGTGGCTCGCACAGAGGCCACGTGCCGGGCAGGTACGCGGCACCACCCGTGACCCGTTCTTGCTCCGCGCTCTCGGTCGGTTCGGGTCGAATCCCGATATATCCATCAATAGTGAGTATTACGGAGTGTTTATTATAAATATTTTCAAAATAATGTATTCTAAATGTGTGTGGTTACGAATTTTAGATTTAAATTTCTCTGATATTTGGAAAAAAAATATTTAGTGAAATTCTACTCTTATTACAGCATAATACAGTACTTGGTAGATACTGAAAACTGCTACTCCTACTTGGCTAGTTTAAAAAATGAAATAGCAATAAATGTTTGATGCAAACAACCATGTGCAGAATGGATATTGCTATTTTAATTTTCTCTCTTGAATTTAACTTTTGACGTGATTTTTTTTTTTAAATACATGGTAAAGACCTTTAAGTTTGTATCAGACATAAAATGTTACTCCGTAATTTTGTTTGTTGTTTTAATATATTTTATGAAAATTTTAAAGTACTAATGGGTGTTTAGGGCATACTCAATTGTCTTTTTTGAGGAAGCAAAACTTATATGGAGTAGAGAGGAGAGGAGAGAGAATAACAAACGTCTTCCTGCAATGCATTGTTTTTATTAGAATTGTGAAATCCATTAGAAAAACAAAAGTCTCACCTGGTTCGCGTGAAATGAACCACAGTGTCCAGTTGTGTGCGTTAATGAAGCTTTTATTTATTTATTTTTTTTATTTATTTATTGTTGTTCAATATTTGTTTTGTTCTTTTTTTTCCTTTTTTTTTTTTCTCTTTTCGCTCCTCTTCTATTTATAGTCTACTTGCAAAAACACCTCAAAATCTAAGAATTTTCAAAATAAATGGTGAAGCTACGTTTTAAGTTCATTTGACACAAAGTAGTATTGACTTCATTATTTATTTATTTATTTATTTATTTATTTATTTATTTTGAGTTTGTATAAGAGGCATTGTTTCTCTATAATTTTTGGGTAAACCCTCACTTTAGCCGCTTTCCCTATAATTTATATGTATGCATAATGCATGTATGTCTATTATGAATATTTATATATGAAAATAACATTTTTGGTATACACATTCTTTATATGTATATCTAGGATCAAACGTTTATTATTATGCTAAAAGTCTCTAATCATTAGAGTCATATGGTCCTGGATTGCACCTTTTACAGGCTCACTTAGCTTTAACTGCAAAGTTTTTATTTTTGTTAGAGCTTAAACTTGTGACTTAACTTTGATATCCCTAGCCAGCAATAGTTATGCTCTGCAACCGTGTGCACCATGCATGGTGCACACGGTTGCAAAATGACGTCGTTTTGATTAAAGCGCGCGTCCCATTTTTTTAAAAAAAATTCAGTTTCGATTCCCCTCAACAGCATTATGTTGTTCATTCATTGTGGATATTTAGTTCATTTATTCTGGATTTTGTGTTATTCATTCACTGTGATATATAGACATATAGTTATGAATTTGTGGATATATAATTCAAATTATGCACAAAAAAATGCTATTGCCGGAATCGAACCTGAATTTTATTTTTTTAAAGTGGGATGCGCGTTTTTAGTCAAAACGCCGTCGTTTTGCAACCGTGTGCACAATACATAATTTGCGCCTAGCAAGTGCTTGGCTTTTTGATGTAGTAGTAAGTATTTGTATTTTAACGACATACCCGCATGGACTTAGCTCAATGATTTCACTAAATAGTATTTGAAAAAAAAAAAAAAAGATCAAGGTTCAAACCTCAAAGGTAAGAGTGTGGGAACTATGTCCAAAGTGACAGATCCCGTTTGTTGAACCATTGAGTTCACAAGGAATACATGATGATTCACATTGGGGATTCAACCTTTATATATATGACACCTGTTTATCAATGTAAAGTACACATAAAGGCTTCCTTCCATAGAAAAACCATGGCATTAACCTTCAAAATTTGCTTCGTCATTATCACAGTATCTGCTCTACTCATATTGTATTCCCCTCAGCCATGTTCAGCCACTACAGCACCCAAAATCTTCAAGAAACTATACGCTTTTGAGACTCCATTACATGACACTGGCAACACAAACTCCAGCACTGGACCCATCTTCTTCACCCACGTATCAAACCCACCCTACGGCCGCACGTTCTTCCACCCCCTACCAACCGCTACTCCGACGGCCGCCTCGTCGGTGACTTCGTCGCCCAAGCTCTCTCTTTGCCGCTCTTGCCGCCTTACCTCGACTCCAAGGCCGATAGGTCTTACGGTATCAACTTCGCCATTGCTGGCTGCACTGCTATAAACTACAGGTTCTCTGATCTTCTTCATAATTTATATCAACCTCCTCGTTTTGTATTTTTTTGCATCTCAGATTCCTATGTAGTATTTCATTATGTATAGCAAACTTGTCCAAATTATAAAGTATAATAAGAAACTTTCTATAATTAGCTTGGTTAGGTGACTAGTCGTGCCACTCTTATTTCTTAACAGAGATTGAGATTAGAACCCCTCTGGCCAACATTAGTCGGGTAGGTGCCACATCTCATGGCCAGACAATATATATAGGGCACTCATATTAGAACAATAGAACCTATTTCCAAGATAAAAAAAAAAAAAACTAAAATCAATCCTAGTCATATAGAAAAGTATAATGAATTCGATATATCTTGAGGAAAAACTGCTGTAGTATTATATTTTTTTTTCTTCAATTTTAAAAGTGCAATTTTTAAAGGTAGTGCATTTCTAAATAAACTCTAAAACCTAATTAACCAAAAACTATATTCTAACTTAATTGGAATTCGGAAATGTTAAACCCAAGTATTAGAAAGTGAACTCCTAAACGGAACTAAAATTGTTGGACGTCAGATGGGTCGGTGAGTTAGCCCTGAGTCTAGCCCCTGCTCGATTCGAGACGTGGCGTCATTGACTTACTATGTAAGGTTGTGATCAAATGAGTATGTACATCTACTTACCATCATTTGATTTTAAGAAGGTTATAATAATAAGATAACCAAAAAATTTCGTGATTAAGCGTGTTTGAGTTACAGAATGAGTGACGTAAATCCAAACAATTGGTATCATGGGGCAGGTGGGTGAGTAAGCATCGTGCAAAGATGAATCTTAAGTATAGTGCACTTTCAAATTGATCGAAATGCACAGATATAGTTTTCAAACTGCACAGTATAGTATTGAAAAATGTACTTCTAAGTCAAAAAATAATAATCAGAAATACTACTGTGATTTTGTTAAAGCCTATGAGTTAAAAGGTTATATGTATCATAGTAAGAAATTTCATGAAAGCCTTGCACACCAAAGGAAAGATAAAAACATTCCAAATTGAAGTGTTACATACAAAAAAAAAAAAAAAAACGTGTTTTAATTAGCTATATATGCATACTGACTGTGCAGGTTCTTCGAGAGGAACAATATAACACTAGACATTACACCCAAGTCACTTGCAACCCAGCTGAGATGGTTGAACAGCTATCTGGAGAGTGTAGGGTGCAGAGACTACAAGAGCACACCTAAGCAGTGTGGGGGAGGTGTTTGATGATTCGCTGTTTTGGGTTGGTGCAATTGGGGTCAATGACTATTCATATATCTTTGGATCTTCTGTCACTAGCAGGACTATTCAGAAGCTGTCTAATCACTAGAGCCATTGGCTCATACAGGTATGGTACCTACGCTTCTTCTCTTTCCATGCATGTTCTCTAATTATATGTATATATATAGTAGGGCTTTACAATTGAATTGGTTGTGGATATTGTTGGTTGTTGTATTAATTGATGCTTTGGACTTGTTTGTAAATGTTTTATTAGAATGTAAGTTTGTTTGTTAGGTGTAGGTTACAAATATATATTATATCATTGCAATATAATACTTCATGTAGTAGAATATAGTATTAAATATATATATAATATATATTATATATATATATATATATATTTTTTTGGACAAAAGGATAAAGAGGGGGGAAACGGTCATTGTATTGGTAATGGCAAATTATTCCGTGAATCCGAGTCTACCTCGCAGGTGGAATCCGGGTCAAAAGTACACTGCATACTGAATGTTCATAACTTTACATTCTAAATGTTCATAGTTTTACATAATGAATGTTCACAATTTTAGATATTAAATGTTCAAAATTTACATACCCAAATTACATACTAAATGTTTTCACAATTCAAATTGTGAACATTCAGTATGTATTGTGTATTTTGGATCCAGGTCCACTTTCACAAGGTGGACCTGGGTCCATGGCGTAACTGTTGCTTTGTGAATTGTTATACCATGGACTGGGTCCACCTTTCAAAGGTTGACCCTGGTCCTAAATGACGTATAAATTGTGTATTTTTGGCATTGGAATTGTGAACTTCTAGAAAATAAATCGTGTTTCTAAGTCAAAACATATAACAGTTCTAGAAGCAAATTTGTGAATACATAAAATGGTTGTGTGAACTGCAATATATGAAAGAAACTTGTGATTACAAAACAAAGCAATCAATTACATGTATTTTAACATTGTGTTCGGTAGTATACAAATTGTAAATTTTTAAATGGTTAATTGTGAACATTTAATATGTAAATTGTGAACATTTGTTGATGATCCGGATCACACAGAATAATTTGCTGAGTTAGGATCCTTCTGTGGGCAATTTATATCGTGGAGACAGGGTCCACATTGCACTGTGGACCCTGATCCAATACACATAATGTACATAATACACATACACAATGTACATAATTTATGTTCATAATACACACTACACATAAACATGATATAATTAAGACACAAACACTTTAACATAATATAGCATAATGAATTCCTATTCTCATAATGTAAAAATTTATGTTCATAATGCATAAAATTGAATGTTCATTATATCATGTTTACTATACGTAGTAATATTATAAACATAAATGTATGTACATTATAAAAATCAATTATATGTATTAAAACCAATAGTCCTTAGTGTAATGTGGACCCATGTTCCAGCATAAACGATTGGGCCTTCTTTGGGTCTTAACATCTTAACCAATTCATTCAACAATAATGTAGTATATTAATAGAGGTAATCGTTAATAAGGTCATGATAATTATTTTGTGGGTCATTAGCCCAGTGGGACCGCAGAAAATTTTGTTCAGTGGGGGCGAATATAATGAAAAATAAAATTACATCCAAAACTTTATAAAAATATTCATAATATATAAAATATAAAATATTTAATTTATAAAATAATTCAAATAAAAAAATATGTTATAATTACACATGTATTATTAATATTATAATATATATATATATAGTATATTATATATTAATAATTATAATAGAGGAGAGAGAGAGAGAGAGAGAGAGAGAGATAGCTGTGAAACTTGAAAGTCAATAAAAAGCTTGGCCAAGCTTTTGGAAGCCAAAAAGATCAAAAAAAGCTTGCAAAGCTTTTGAACAAAAAGATGATAATTTGGAGAAGGGTTTAAAAACCCTGACCTTTCACAACATATTACACGCCCTCTACCGAACTAGACTCAACTAAAGTGTTGTGTAAATTATATCGGTTCCAAAATACGATCATACGTAAAATCTGGTACTATACTATATTACACATATACGACAGGCTAGGGGGGTGGGGTGAGTGGGGGCAGCCTGCCCCACTGCCCCCCATGCTGGGTCCCCTCTGATTAGCCCCGCCTACACACAACCCTTGGCATACTATCTTCACATTAATATGTCACAAAAGTTCTACGGAGTACGTACTAATTTTCACTTTTTATTACGGAATACATTATAAGGGAACGTTATGCTCCTGGAACCGTGCTACTTTACAAGGTGGGTACAGTTCTAAACGAAATCGTTTTCATGTGGTTGAGTTAACGGTACCGTTAGTAGTATCGTTATCCTCTATAATTTCTATACTATACATCCATAATTTATATACTGTAAATTAATAAAATCTATATTGTAGATTTATAATTTCTAAACTGTATATTCATAATTTAATCAGTAGATTCATAATTTCTATATAGTAGATTCATAATTTCTATACTGCAGATTCATGATATCTGTACTGTAGATTCATAATTTCTAAACTGTATAGTTATCAAATTATGAACATATTGTTCTGTGATTTGTGAATACCGAGTTCAAAAATTGGAATATGAATATCGAAAATTATGAACATATAGCTCTATAATTATGAACATATATTTATAAATTATGAACATATAGCTCTGTCACATGTTCACAAACCTAATACTGTTGATTCATAATTTCTATACTGTAGATTCATAATTTAAATATAGTATATTCATAATTTTTAAACTGTAGATTCATAATTTAAATATAGTACTTCATAATTTCTATACAGTAATTCCTAATTTCATACTTCAGATTCTCTGTACTAGTAATATGTATATGTTATAATAATTATGACATATCCTCCTGTATGAACGATTAACGCCGTTAACGGCTCTTCAAAATAATAAATATATATTATATATATATATATATATATATATATATATATATATATATATATATAATATATATATATATATATATATATATATAAATTAGAACAGCGTCGTTTTCGAGGAACATGTCACCATGCATGGTGGACACGTTTTCACACATAATTTGCCATTATAGGGGGTTCTGGTAAATAGCTGTAGCTGATAACTGATTGGGTTAGTAAGGTTTGACTAGTTGATTGTATTAGTTTATTGTTAGAAAATAATGTTTTGGTAAATTTAGATTGCCTAATTAATGATAGTACTGATTATGTACTTTTCTCTTCTCAAAAAGTTGAACACTGAAAAAAATGACTTAAGTAGCTTTTGAATTTTAGCGTTTTGGAGCAATAAAATGTTACAAAATCTAATTAAGAACAGAACATGATATTGGCCTTTTTAACCAAGTCAAATTAGCTAATAGTGGTCAACACTAAGCAACTAAAATTTGAAGACTATCTACCAAACATCTGGGTTGGAAAATATTTTTTGTTAATAATTGTAAAAAGGTAAAATTATAATTTATGCCCTCACAAATATGCCAATTATCATGTCACTCCTAAATTATTAATGGTATAAATGTTGCTCTCAATTTTCAAAACATGACATATATTGCTCGACAATTTCTAAAAATTAATGAAGTCAATTTTTTACTTTTTAACTTATTACCTGACAATTTTTAGAAGTGTCTTAATTTGGAGTAGCAGCATTGTAGCTATACTCTTACAATCTCAAAGAGATTCATGCAATAATTTTTTTATATAAATAATAATTATACTTATTTCAAAAATAGTATAAAGAAAAATTAGAAAATAAATTACAAATGTAAATTGACTTGTTTGGTAAATAATGTTTTAATAAAAAGTATGTAAATTTGACAACGTTAGCAATTTTATTGAGTAAAAGTGTTAAAAAGATTTAATAAATACCATTTTCATTACCGTTTTCAATAAACAAATGCTGCTTAGAATAACAATTTGAGAAATAGACATTTTTTTTTTCAAACAATACTATTATAAACCTTTTTTTGTCTGCTGCGTTATATCTTGTTAAATTTATGGACTAATATTTGTGTAATTTCTAGATTAACTTAGTTTTATATTTTACTATTCAATAAATTTCTTTATTCTTTTTTTTATTAGAATAAATTTTTTTATTCAATCAATTTGAGTGCACTTTTATAGATTTTAATGCGTTTTTATACATCATCAAATGGACTTTAAAATTTTGCACGATACACCTTTAAAAGTTGATTCGTATATTTGACAACCTTTTGTGGCAGCTGCAGGCCTAGATAAGACATGAGCGAAGTGTTTATTATTATCACGACGGCTCGTGGTTATACAGATACTAGCATTTATAGTGGAAACAAGTGACCTCTGCTCTATAGCTACAATGAGAGCTGCCTCAGGCGGCGAGTGATTTCCCGCTAGCATCCAAGCCATAACTGCATGAAGAGAAGGAAGCAAACATGTCTAAGGTGAGCGCGGGTGCAAGCTCTAGCACTGTACTGCGGGATGTCCTAACAACAATTAAATCCTCAGACCCCATATCACGACAGGTATTAACGCCAATAAACCCTTTTCACGTTGCACACATAAATCTTTTTATTGTAAGTCCGTCACCTATACCTCTAAAACAACTCAGGATATCTAAGAAAGACCATTGAAGAGGAACGATGTGAAATT
>VALG01012562.1:0-15680 GCA_009835305.1 Ipomoea purpurea
CATAAATTCCTGTTGACTACTCCTTATCTCAAGAGTTTTTGTTGGATGTCCTGCTTGATGTCATTCCAGTGTACGTGGTAAATTAAAACCTGTATAGTCTTAAATTCATTTTTCGTTTTTTTATGCCTCTTTTCCTAAAATTTATCGCCTTATTGTTCTCCTGATTCTCATAAAATCATTCTTATCGCCTATATCTTGATTAAAATTCACTACCCTTTTCTTCTTTAAAATTTTCCCAACATATTATACACATATTACTTTTTATAACCTTTAATTTTGCATTTCATTCCTCACTTATATTGTTACTACTTCTGATTTTATGCATACTTAAATATTATTCATCTATATCTTTCTCCACCTTCGTCGAATCCAACTATTATTAATCCCATTTCTATTATCATCCTAATTATGTTTCAATCAATACCTTCTATTTATACTATTTATTTATTAAATCAACATTTTTTCCTTATTCTCTTCTCAGTCTCATTTGATTAAATTTTGATTTTTTTTCCTTCTGCTTTGCTTATTTCTTCTTTTCTAATTTTCAACAATTCTTTATTTATTCTATTTTTCTATTTTTTGAATTCCACAATTAATTTATACAATATATTTTATAAATTAATAATTTTTTTGTCTCAAATCAAATTAACAATCACCACCCTAATTTTATTCCCATCATTTTTCACATCTTCAGCTAATTTCTTTTCTCCATTCAAATTCTCCCCACTTATCATATTTTTCCTTTCTTTCATTCACTTTTTTCTTATTTCTTTCTTCATAAAAATCAATTATTATTTTTCTTTGTAAATTTAATCTTGTACATCGAATCTATTGAATCATCTCGTATCCTATTCTATGCTCTCTGATTCTATCATAGTATATTAGTATATCGTCGGAGGTGCTATTATTATATGGTATTATTCAGATTTATTATTTATATTATAGATACGTAGTATTACTAGTAATATACGTATAGTATTATTTCATTTTATATTCTCTTTTCAATTATATTCACAAATATTATATAATATAGTTACTGCTATGAGTAGGGTAGTGGGTGTGAGTGGTGTGTTGGTATGGATATGTTGGTAAATGAGGGGGGGAGCGTATTCTATAGTAGTGAGGTAGGGTGAGTATATATATAGTAATAATATATATTATGTAGTTTGTAGTGAGTGGGGCTGTGTGCCGAGTTATAATTATCTTGTATCATTTGGTATTTTGTTGTCTAGTGTGATATACTTTTTATAATTCTCAATTTTCGATTCTTCGCTTGCGCGCATGGGGTATTGGCCGCAGGTATTGCCTAACAAAAATAACTTCAGTCAATTCGGCTCAGTTAATCGAATCCATACACATAAAAGGGATGGAGGATAGGGTTGACAGTAAGGAGTTGGAGAAAGCTATAGTGATCGGGAAGACAAGTGGATTGTAGGTGTAGGTTTGGTAGAGGGTCACGCCACGGACGGCGCTGGGAAGTTAGTTAATTTTGTTTTGTTGTGGTGACTTTGTTTCGTTTGTTAGGTTTTGGTCAGTTGGAAGGTGTGCAAAGGTGCATAGTCCAGATTAAAGGTAAAGACACTAAACAGTACTCCCGGTGGTATGTATTGACTTATTATTATTGTTCATGATTATGTCAGACAATTCAAAATGGAGATGCGTTGAGTTAAGTCCACGAAAGTCTAGATGGTGTTGAGTGGATGGATCTTTTAAATTAAAATTTTGAAGCCGGGCTGCTTATCAATGAAAAATTTCTGCCAATTTTTTAATTGGAGAAACAAAAAATAGAAACGTTTGATTACTAATATGTACAATTTCGATTTTGAAAAATTAAAAAATATCTTTTAGTTTTGATAGAAATTTAAGTTATTCTTAAAGCTGTTTTTCTAAATGAAAAATATTTTCGTAAATGAATAATTGTCTGTTTTAGGCTATAATATCACTATAATCACATTTTTTTTTACCATACTCTACATACGGGATCGGAGTACCATTATTTATCTATTACATTCATGATCATTTTTCCTTATTTATCACCTTTTCTATCTTTCTACTTGCTATTTATGAAATAACAAGGTATGTGTCTATAATAGACATTATTCACCAAATTAAAATTTGAACTCTAACACTGAAACCTTTAGATTTTTGCTAGTTGAACTGAATATAATTGGTTCAGATATTTTAGTTATGTCTATATCGGTAATATAAGTTAGGTCCAGATATCCTGATATTAAAATTCAACATTATATTATTAAACTTCAAATAAAAGGCTGCAATTATGTCGTAGACCGCTCTCACGGATCTTTATCTGTGGGAGAGCGGGTCGGGGATCGCCGAGGCTTAATATGTAAATCGTACATATTTTTTTATACTACAAATGTTAATACGTAAATCAAGAATTTAAGTTTCTTTTTTTTTTTTTACGAAAACATAATACTTTTGAGGACAAAATGTTTTATTTAATATCTTTTTTCTCAAAGCTATTACATTTTCTGCATATAAATAATAATACCTTTTAGTTCGCTTATTTAGTGGATACATGTTGCTAGTATAAGTATACCCATCGGTTTATCTGACCGCATCTGGCTCAAGGCATGTCGCATGAGACACTCTCACCAAATTTTGCCAAAGTAAGAACGATTATATTATGGGTGACATTTAACTCAAATGAATGATATTCAAAGAATATTTTAAATATTTTTTCTAAAGAAACGGTATTGGGTCGAGAGCTATGAGGGGCTCAACTTAATTATATATTAGAGTTTTCCACTTATATATGGAGTCCCCTCCACTCAATTAGAGTTGAGAATAAAGAGGAATATACAGACGCTTTGGTGTATTCGCGGACATAATAGGTGCTCAACTTTCAATTTTGTGTTCCAAATGTTGGTCACAATGGACGCAAGAACCGGCGGGGGCCAATCCCACGGAATTAGACTCAATCCTTGGTTATGTTAAGGGTATTCTAGTCATTTCCTAACTCATGTATAAAATAATTTAAATTAATATTTATTTGTATATTACACCTCATTCTCGCCTATCCTGTTCAAATGGGAAGGGTGTCGGAAAAGGGGAAAGGAAAGATATTTTTTCGCACGGCGAGTATTATTTTCCCCAACCAGCTCGTCTTATCGGCCCTCCACTTCTGGTCACCAGCAACGTGTCCCCACCGGCTGACATCAAGCCCGCGAGAAGACTCCCCGGTACGAAGACGGCAAAGCTCAAGGATCTGCTTGATTTCGGGCCTCTCCGCGCGCCGGAGCAGGATCCGGAAACGGCCTTCCTTCCACACGCGTGCGGTACTCCGGCCTCACCTCCCCCGGAGGTTGATGATCAGGAAAAAGGCTACCGACGGCGCCGGAAGGCCGACGCGTGGGTCATTGGGCGTCATCCTCTTCGCTTCCCCTCGCAGTGAGCGTCTCCATTCGACGACAGCTTGAATATATCAAAATGTAGCCGGTGCCAAATACGAAGCCGGGGTTTTCAGTTCCCGGATTGGATCACAAAGCCCCACCCGGAGCCATTGAATTTTCCGGTTCTGCTCCGTTCCCAATTCGGTAACCAGAATGTCCATCGGTAGGGGGACTAGATTGAAGCTTTTTCCCGTTGTGTTCAAGAGGAGTTCATCGATCAGTCGATAGATTGGACAGAACGATACATCAGATGTCGGGCGAACCAAGGAGTTCGACAAGAAGAATTTGCCGCAAAACCTTAACCAAAGCATGGAACGCACTTCGAGTATCATTTCAATGGTCTCCGCGGGTTGGATATAATCAGGGCTTGAGTTCGCAGCGGGATTGAACAAGAAAGAAATGAGATTCACCGACAAGGGAGTGAAGCAGCGGTATACGGGGTGGTTGAGAGGGGGAAAGGGGAGGGGGAATGCAGACTTGGCTTAAAAGCCAAGAGTAACGTTAATGTTTGAAATTCTTCAAGCTGGCGCCGAGAGCCTGTATTGTATCGGCTGGCAGATGGGAAGGTGCGTCAAGGAGAACATGGACCTTCGAGAACACAGTGGGAGGGAGCACTGGGACGGAATGGAGGGTACTACGTGGGACATACCCTTAACATAAGCCAAGGGTTGTTGCTCCTCTAATTCCGGATGGAGTTGGCCGGGTTCTTTGGTCGGAGTGGGACCAAACTGTGGAAAAAAAAATGAAGTTGAGCACCGGTATTATTGGGTCCGGGAATAAATTCGGCGGTGAATCCCATTGTCAGCCACAAGTGACAGTCGGAGGCGGGACCAAAGAGTGGAAAAAACTCTTAATTTAAAATGAACTTAATTACGTCATGGCCTTGATATATTTTTTAGTTGGCACTCGTTATATACGAAAGTATGTATAAGTCTGATATGGGTAAGCAGACACTAAAACACTTATTATTTCAGTTGATTATTATTATATTATTCATGTGATGTATTATTCATTATTATTATTATTCATTGTATATGTAACATTGAGAAAGTGCAAAATTAATGGATGTGTTGATTAAGTCCATCAAAGTCTAGGTGTGTTGAGTGATGTATGTAAGTTTAAATGTGTTAATACAAACACCTATACACTGTTCTTTAAGAAAAAATAGAAATCACATTTATAAGGTTGACTGTAAATTTTGTTGTGCTATACTTCTTAGGATCGTATTGATGAGTTCTAGAAAATTGATCGTTATTTAATTAAATTTCTTCACAAAAGGATGTTTGTATCCTGACTCTGTACTCACGTGTAAGAAGGTTCACATTTGGGGTTGTATAATGGTGTGTTTGAAAAACAGTTATCAATCAATTAACATAATTTGTTTACTTGACTGTATCGATAGTCAAGTAAAGCTAAATTATTTATTTTTTCTTTTAAGTGTGGTGGTGATGGAACATGATAGGAGAAACGCCTCTCTAGCCAGCGATCTTATTGAGTTATGCGATTTTTTTTCTCGAATTAATTCTCTTTTTAAGGAGGGGCGATGGAACGAAGGGAAGCCCTTACAATGCATATATCGATATTTGTTCAGAATTTTGGAGGACAATGGTGGGCAATTGCCGGGCCGGCCATTATATATTTTTTGGTACCACTTGATGTTTGTAGTGAATCGACGATCCATGGTATAACACCGCCCCCCCCCCTTTTTTCTCTTTCGCAAGTTGCCAGAGACATCCCGGAGACGGTTTATTTGCGGTTTTATTTCTGGACAAGAACGAGAGTGCCGTGCGGCCAGGCGAGAGGAGATGGATGAGAGAGCCAGGATGATAGTGGGTTCTGATTTTGAAGAAGACGATGATCCGTTCTGCCCGACGGATGCCGTTGACAAAGGCGGAGCTGGAGGATTAATACGATGCACCATGGAGGAAAGCATCATCATTAAGTGATGGGAGAACTGTTGGGGTATGCCTATCTAGCTGGTCGGGCTCACGATCCATGTTGGAAGCCAAAAGGGAAAATGGACCTGATCGCTATCTGAGCTAATGGTACTTTTACTGCGTACGATTCGGAGCAGTTTGAAGATCTGGAACACGCCATGTTCGGAGGACCGTGGACTGGATCATGGGATCATTTACTAATAGTCAAGCCATGGGTGCCGGATTTCGATCCGTCTCGGACGTCCACCGGAGAACGGTCCTGGTATGATTAGAATCCTTGTCTTACCGCTGCAGTATGTATAGGGTCCTGATCTTCTCAGGGGAAGCTAGGACGAATAAAGTGGGGGAGAAGCACCTCCACTGATCAAGCACGATGGCGGCTTTCACGGGGGGATGTTTGCAACGGATCTGCGTCGAAGTTGAAGATGTTACAAAACCGCTCAATTCGGGGAAAGTTCAGCATACAAGGGGTCAGGTAAGATCGGGTAGGGCATATGAAGGTATTCATATGATCTGCTGTTGCGTGTGGATCTACTGACATAGCCCAGATGCTTGCCCAAAAGAGGTCACGACCCTGAGGGAGACAAAGGAGATTGAAGGCATGTCGAGGCCTCCGGGCCAGGCCAAAGGAGAAAAGAGAGGGTCACCATTGGAGGAAGAACCTTTTGGAGCTTGGATGATTGCACCAGGGAGGCGGGCACGCGGGGGACCAAGGCAAACGGCAAGAGCTCCAAGACTGGCGAAGGAGAAGCGTTTCAATGTGGCAGTGAGCGTGAAGATGAAGTGCAGCAGTCGCGTTATGGACCCCTAGCAGTAGATGAGGGCGAGGCGGAATTGAGGCAGCAGGCATGGCAGACAACAATGATGACGAGGGAACGAAGGGGCAGGAACCGGCTTTGGAAGTGTCAACCCAGATACGAGCTGGTGGGGCATCGAGTGCTGGTATGAGAAGGCCGAATGTGGTTGCAGATCCTAAATGAGCCTGCCGAGATGAGAAGAGCACGATAGCGGAGGGGGGAGGAAATACACGAGCTCGGGGGGAGGGTGGACGAGTGGGAATTAGGCGAGCAGCGGAGGAAGATGAGCACGTGGTTGTTCGGGGTGAGCAAGGCGGTCTGGTGATACACTCGTCAAGAGTGTTTGTTCGGGACGAGGCAGGCGATCTCCCCTCACCGGTATGGCAGCTCACGAAGGACACCACGCTGACCCGCCAGAGTGCTTCGATAACGAAGGTGACCTAGTTATGGCTCTTGGTGGGAGTCAGGAGTTGCAGATGATTGGCCGGAGAGGTTTTGCATCAGACTTTGGTGGATTTGGAGATGGCGGAATGAGGAGGTCTTCAACGAAACGAGCACGCCCGTAGATCAGAGGATAGCATGGCTGCGCAGGTATGATAACGGGGTGCTAGGGGCGTTCAAGTCGAAGCAGGTGGCAAGGCATGGGCATAATAACTACATTGATACCCGCATTTCTTGGACGAAGCCGACGCCGGGGTGGCTCAAGTTGAATGTGGATGGCAGCTATAAGCGAAATGGTTTAGCCAGCTGCGGTAGTGTGCTGCGTGACGAAAATGGGACTAGTGTAAGGGGTTTGCATACAACATCGGAAGATGCTCGGCGGAGCTGCAGAGGCGAGGGGTGTGCTGCAAGGGCTACGGATGGCGAAGGACTACAGAACCTCGAGGATTATTATTGAGTGTGATTCTAAGGCTACGGTGGAGAGTCTTTGTGAGAGAGAAGGATGGAGAAGCCAAAGCCATAACATTGGTAGGCTCTGCATGCGAGAAGCTTTAGACCTGGTGGAAGTGAGATACACATGTTTTCAGGGAGCAGAATCGGGTAGCTGATAAACTTGCGACTATGGACGAGGAGGGCGGTGTGGGTTTACGCTATTGTTGATTCACCCCCGCCTCGATCATAGAGTTATTATCACTTGACAAAGTTGGCGCATCATCTTCCCGTAGAGTTCATCGGGCTTCTTGTGCCCAAAGGGTGTTTTAAATTTGTCTGTTTTGGGTATTCCCCTCCGTTTTGATATAAAAAAAAAAAAAAAAATTCTTTTAAAAAGTTACTTGGAGTAATTTATTTTTTATTTTTGACACCAAATTGGTTACTCGCAGATAGTAAATAATAAATTTACCAAACGTCGTTTATAAACCGCTGATACTACTAACTAGATTAAAACAACTAACTCAATTAACTATCAGTCTAACAATAATCATCAAACACCTAAATATATTTTTAAGTATGCAAATAGTCATTTATGGGTGTACTAATTATTGGTCAATTTCTCTTTATTTATGCACACAAGTATTATATTCTAAAATATAAAGATCTACATAATTAATTTATATTGACTTCGTTGAATTTTTTTTTTAAAGATGAATATGAGAATCTGTGGTCATGTAAAGAGTTGCAACTAAATGTAAAAGTCAACCTTTGACTTATAGTTTTGGTCTATATTTTTGAATTAATTACATTTTTCCCTATAATTTAATAGGTGGTAATCCACTTTTAATCGACTTTTATCACAACATCCATTTTTGGTCCTAGTATTATTGTGATATGACCAATTTTAGTCCTCTATCAACAAAATCGTGAAATTTTGTTAAATTGAAGAACATTTTGATCTTTTTAATACAAAGTGCGTTGACCCGGTATGATTATTTTTTAAAAAATATTCATAATTGAAGAGCGAAATACCGTTGTATTTAATTAATGAAATTTAAACTATTGTTTTAATAGAGGACAAAAGATTAATTTTATTTTAATATTTTATTTCTATTTACCTCTATTATATTATTTATTTTATTGCCAAAAATGTAATTAAAAAATTATTAATATTCCCAATTTAATTTTATTAGAGTCTAGGAAAATTTTTGGAGATACTTAGTTCTAGCTCTTTGAAATTTTAATTAAAAGGGGGAAGAAATCAAAATTGTTCATGCCAATTAGAAAAAAATTCTTTAATTTTACTTTTGGAAAAAAAAATGGCGTAAGAATTATTTTAAAAAAGTAGCAAAGCTTGTAGAAGATTGTAGAAGTCAAAGTCATTAATTAACAAAAAAAAACATGAGAACGGAATAAATTATATTGAATAAACATGATTACAAAACATAATTACAAGATGATTGCTAATCGTATGAAGTCGTTGCTTGATAATATTATTTCGAGTCGCAGAGTGCCTTTTTGCCTGGCAGGCTTATTTTGGACAATATTCTCATTGCGTCTGAGGTTGGCCATTATTTACGAAGGAAACAGCTAGGCAGGTAGGTGGGCGGCCTTTAAAATTGGATGATGGTCCATGGCCTATGATCGAATGGAATGTGGTCTTTCGTGGAATATGTTGTTGGGACTTGGGTTTGATGAAAATGGGTCGGACTTATTATTGCACTATTGTACGGTCAGTTAGGTACAGGGTGTTGGTGAATGGGAAGCCGAGCAATCGAAATAATCCTATCCAGGGGGTTAAGGCAGGGAGATCCACTATCTCCGTATCTCTTTTATTATATGTGGCAGAAGGCTGTCTCTTTGTTGCAGGATGCTCAGGCAAAAGGACGGATGCATGGTTGCAGGTAGCCGTGGAGCCCCATCTATTTCGCACATTTTCTTTGCAGTGATAGTCTTCTCTTTTTTAAGGCTAATATGCAAGAACATTGGAAGTGAAACGATGTTTAGCGGTTTTTGGGAATTTTCAGGGCAATCTGTTTAATTATCATAAATCCAATATTTCTTTTAGCCGTAATACTGCCTTGGGGGTCAGGAATGATATTTCTAATGAGCTAGGAGTTGAGCAAGCAGAGGATTTTGGGAAATATCTAGGTCTCCCCTCAGTTATTTGGAAGAAACATGAAAAGTGGTTTTCTCGTATATTGAGCAGAAATTGAAACAGAGGTTTTGGCTCCTGGAACAAGAGACTGTTATTCTATGGCAGGTAAAGAGGTGTTAATTGAAAAGTGTGGCACAGGCAATGCCGACCTAGCACCATGAGATATATATATCTTGCTACCTAGACTTTATGTGTCTCACTGGAAAAGGCTCATGAAATACGATAATTGGTGGGGTAAGAGTAATTGGTAGATGGCATTCACGGATGGCCTGGGACAGGATGTGTGTTCCCAAGAAGTATGGATGGCATGGTTTTAAAAGGCTGCATGATTTAATTTGCTCTCTAGGAGAAGCAAGGGTGGAGATTTGGTTGACTAGCCGGACTCTTTAGTGGCGAGGATCTTTAAAGCAAGGTATTTTCCTAACACTACTTTTTATGAGGCCACGCTTGGTGGTAAACCAAGTTATGTGTGAGAAGCATAATGGCCAGTCCAGGACCTTTGTTCGAAGTGGCTGTAGCGGAGAGTTGGCAATGGAAGAATGACTAAAGTCTGGGACCACCCCTGGTTGCCTGACCCCATGACCCGTTTGTTCACTCAGATTAGCCTACGCAACATCCTGATTTGATGGTGGTGACTTGATAGATTATGACGAGGGGATTCGGAAACAGGATTTAATTTTGCAATTATTTATTCCCAGGGATGCTAATTTGATTTTACAGACCCCCGTATGTGTGGATTTTATAGATGATTGGTACTGGTCGGAGATATTAGGGGAATATATACGGTTAAAAATGGTTATAAGCAACTTGGAGAGATTAATGGCCCCTTGTGATGCTTTATGGAACAACATTTGGAAACTACAGGTTCCCCCAAAATGAAAGAATTTTCTATGGACAGCTGTTACTAATATTTTTCCAACAATTACTAATTTGATTAGAAGAAGGGTGGAGATCCAGAATGTGTGTCCTGCTTGTGAGATACATTGAAGAGATGTGTATGCACATTTTATGCAATTGTGTTATGCTAGACATGTGTGGAATATTTCACAACTCCAAAATCCTAACTTTGGTAACGTGATTTTATGCAGTGGGTGGAGCTTTGGCTAGGGAACTCAGCCAATATCTGCGGTTTTCTAAAAGAACAAATAATGTGGAATACTCTGAACGAATTATGAAGCGGTAACCTGGTTGGTTTGGATCTTGCCTTTGAACTATCCCCTTGACCAGCCACGTGCCTCCTTTCATCGTGAATGGCCGTATGGAGGGCCAGCTCCAACGCTCTCCAGCAGTAAACCCATGCGGGTACAAGCAGTGTGGCCTCTTTGGCGCAACTACGCTGCAGTGGAGTACTGCATGTCCTACCGGCCAACCATAGTGCCGCATCCCTTCCCCAAAGACGCCAGGTGTTATGTAGTACGGATGCGGGGGTTTTATGACGCCCAACACGCCCAACGTTTCGTTTTCTAACGTCCCAATCCGGAAGGTGTTTTTATAGCAGTCAGTAAATGGCCCCAATCTCTTGTCCATATGATGCTGCCCTTCCTAGCTGTAAGCTATGGCATACGTGAGGCCTCTCATTCGGCTACAGACAACATTATCACAATATTCGTTATCTTGATAGACGTGCGTTTGTTCTTGTGGAGTAGCGTTCCGAGACATCAGTGTCTTATGTTCGTTCTTGGCATTGCTTTTTTAGATTCATGTTAAGACGTTTGTTTAAATCGTCCCAGTTCATTCAAATTCAGTTTGTAACGGCAGAGGCAGCCAATTTGGTGGCCCCATGCCTAGCTAACATGTTAAGGGGCGTTCATGAACGTTCAGGTCTGGACCTGAGTCCCCTCCCCATGCTTTATTCGCTTTTGGAGTTAAGTTAATGCAATATATGAAGTTTGGTTTTCAGAAAAAAAAAAAAAAAAAAAAAACATATTACAAGATACCAAGATACATTATAAAGGAGGAATCACATGGAGACTAGGTTTAGGTGAGTCATAATCTACACTCAAATAATAGATCCTAATACCCCCCTCAAGCACAAGGTATACTAGTCACCTGTAGCCTGTCGTCCAAGAAAAAAATCTATAGACAGGGCAGTGCTTAAGTTAAAATGTCAGGGCAAATTGATCTTTGTTGAATAAAATTTACTGGAATTATCCTAGAAGAACTCTGTCTCTAATCAAAATGATAGAGGGTTAAAAATAGGAAGAATCTAAGAAATTTCTAAACCCAATCCCTCACTGAACGCAGAATCCCATTGATAGATCCCAATACAGAAAAGAGAGTTTTTTTTAACCAAAGATTTGTCGCAAAATCAGGGCTCAAGAGTCTTAAACAAAGGAATGAAGAATAAAGTAACTAATTGGTCTAGGACTGCGCATCGGTACGGGTTTGGGCGGATCGATTTCGGAACCCCAAACCGTTCTGTAGATTTCGGATTGACAGGGACCTTATTCTACTATCCATGTTATTTAAGGGTTTAACTCATATCGGAATATTTCAAAATCGGATTACGGACGAAATTTTGCTCGATTTCGGATTGGTCCCGGATTGGAAAAAAAAATACAAATTAAGTTAGGCAAAATAATAATAGCAAAATTGGTTAAGTAAAAGCTAAAGTTAGGCTAACTAGCTAAGAGTAACTACTAACTACTTTAACAACTTACAACTTTAAAATCAAGAACCATACAACTTAATGACGCTTATTAGACTGAAACTACTAACAAAACTTTAATTCATTTTTCAAGTTTAACAAAAAATAGTCGCACTCAGGTGTGCAACAGCAAGTCAGCAAGTCAGCAAATTAGGTCTCAAGCAATTCAATGCTTACATCCTCCTGCCTTTGAGGACAAACTTAAAACATAGTAAATAACATTTAAAAAAAAAAAAAAAAAAAAAAAAAAAAAAAAACTGAAAGAATAACAGTTAACTTTTTTGTTTATATTGTTTAATAGTCTAAAATTTATTGGCTCAGATTGTTGTGTTTTCATATCAAATATTAGAATTGCGAGGTAATTATTGCTAAAAGTTTGGAACAAAAATTAAAAAACTTGAGCAAAATATCAATCCCAAAGTCCTTTGATTCAGGTAAAGGTGGAAGGCATGCATCATAGCCTAATGTGTGAGCAATAAAAGATGATAGGTTTCATTCCAATACATATAAAAGGAAATGTTCAAAATGATGGATTGCGTAATTGGACCGGTGCTTTTGTTATTGCATTTAAACTTTTTGAGAAATGAGTGATTCGTAATAACTATTTAAGGTGTGTATTAAATAAATTTACTTATATCTATTACTAACTAGTTAATTCAACCAAGAAGAGAAAACATTTCTCTCAGTTAAAATGTCGAACTCATAACTTATAATTAATAATTAAGTCAATTCGCTCTCAACTATACGTTAGGTTGGCACTAGTTCTCATAAAACAAGAAGCTGATTCTGCTTAAATTTCAAAGATGACCAATTAACTGGTAAGAAAGATAATAAGATAAATACCCCTTGGCAATTGAATACTTATTTCCTTATTTCGCTGACCTGGTCCGTCCCACACTCTCCCTTTCGCTTTCTATATTTCTTAGACTAGATCTTATGTGAGCCGTTATTGATGAGATGTGTAATATATGTTTCTTTTGAAAGTAATTCTACTGTATATATTAATCAATCAAAGCGAAAATAAAAGCAGTTTGAGGGTGTCTCCCATAACATAAGTATGCATGTGTAGAGGCTGGCTGAGCTAAACGAAATGAGCTAATAAATTTAAAGTACGAGGGAATAAAAACAACAGAGCAGGAAACTAAAGACTCATTACATCCTGACATTGCTGAAAACAGCTAGAACCTTCATATGCGAAACTTCGTCGTGGAACTTACAAGGCGTGACATTAGGCTGAAACAATCTGACCGATAACTCCACCTCCGTGACCCACGATCCCTAAGCCAGGATTAGGCCTCTTGTACATGCATATGGCCTTGCATAAAGGGTCCCTGACAAAGCCGTAAAGACCATTCTTGCTGCCATAAAATTTCTGTTCGGATCCGGAGGTATAAAACCATATGCCGCTCTCGAGTTTGTGGCTGAGAATGCTGCATACCATGTGCAGCGAGGCAGCGTGGCGTACTGCCCAGTGGTCGGCCATAGCGGCAGGGCATGGCGCTGGCTCTCCGCCGCATAGCGAGGTCCTACCGAACAATTTGCCAACGCTCCCACACCGCCGTATTCCGTTTGAGCCCAAATACTTGTACATAATGGCCAACATAGTCGAAAATTGCTTTCACAATCTTTCGTAAGCAAGCAATTCAAGCCATACACCAAAATTCATCATCCACCGCCTCTGCATAACAAAGCCCGAATATTTCCACACACTTTAGAAAAATTCGCATCTGTACTTAAAGAGTGTAAAAATATTTTCAGACTTATAAGCACACAATGGGCATGCTTACATACTCTACCGCTTCCTATGTATATAAATTCATGGTGGTCGGGCACTCCTCTCCACTCCCACAAAAACACTTTCCACTTCGGGGGAAGCCTTTAGGTTCCAAATTTGTTCAAAGATGTGAAACTTTTTGGAGGTCCAATAATGGTTCCCATTAAATTTCGAAGGCGCTTTAAACTGTGTAAAAACTCCTTTAAGGGATCCCATGCCAACACCAACAAATATCATAGGCAGACTAATTGCAATTATCTGAAAACTCCGCTCTATTCTTCCACAGAAAACAGCTCATTTAGGTAAAGGTTACTGTCCCAGGTTAATGTTTCCGGGTCAATTAACCAGAAACTTTATACCTTCCCCAAGGTTGGGCGGCTCTCGTCAAAATTCTTTGGCTCAGATTCGCTAGGCAGCACGGATCACCCCAAACGAGGTTGGAGTCACCATTTCCAATTCTCCGCCTGATATTCCGAGTAATGAGTCCCTGGGCAGCCATTATACTTCTCCATGGGAAGCTTGGATTATTTCCAACTGAGGCATTCAAAAAATCTGTGTTTGGATAATATCTAGCTTTATATATTCTTGCCACCAAAGACCTGAGGGATCTGTAATAAATCTCCACCCCTGCTCTAACCCAGGCATAAGCCACAATAAAGCTCTCAATCTTTAAAACCTAGGCCCCATACTTTTTTGGTATACTCATCTTATCCCAGGCGAAGCCAGTGTATTCCTCCCCCATCCTTCCCATTCCGCCACCAGAATCTGTTCATAAACCGCTCCAGATTCTTGCATAGTGAGTCAGGTAACAAAAACACACATAGTAAACGTTGGCATTGCCTGTGGCCACTGATTTTAACAAGATTTCTTTACCTGCTCGTGGCAAAAGTTTTTTATTCCAAGAACCTATTCTCTGTCTCACCTTATCCTCCACATAAGCAAACACCGCCCGCTTATTCCTCCCCACAAACGCCGGTAACCCCAAATAGTTTCCAAAATTTTGTGCCTGATTGACCCCGAATTCTGCTGCCACTATATTTCTCTCAGCTTGCTGAGTGTTCCTTCTAAAGCATATATTTGACTTATTATAATTAATAGTCTGGCCAAAAAGCTCCTCATAACAAGTAAGACACCGTTTAACTGCCTATGCCTCAGCCACATTAGCCTTAAAGAACAGGAGGCTGTCATCCGCAAAAAAAAAAAAAAGATGTGAGAGAGTCGGCGCCCCTCTCGCCACCCTTATTACCATGCACATCACTCTATCATGGGCCTGCTGTAACAACAATGATAACCCCTCCGCACAAATTAGGAACAAATATGGGGACAAAGGATCTCCCTGATAGAGGCCACGAGATGGGGTTAACTGACCACCAGCCACTCCATTAATCATAAATAATCAATACGAAACAGTGGTTGACACACCTCCATAATCAGATTTACCCACTCTGCCTGGAAGCTAAAGCAAACATATATTCTTTCATAAATGACCACTCCATCCTTATCATAGGCTTTTGCCATATCCAACTTCAAAGCCCCCATCCCACCATACCCAACTGTTTTCTATTAAGAAAATGTCCTACTTCAACACAGCAATCAAGATATTATCAGTAATCAACCTGCCTGGGATAAATGCACTTTGAGATACAGAAATAATATCCCTAATAGGGGTTTCATACGATTAGCGATAACTTTGCAATAATCTTATAAACAACATTACTAAAGGCAATCGGGCGGAGATCCGTAACCATCTCAGGGTTCTGCGTTTTCGGGATAACACAACATTTCCGTCTAAATTCTAAGTCCCGTTGGCAGGATCCTGTATTTCGACACTCGAACGCACACAATGAGCCACATCCGTAACCGAACAATGTCCCAGAACTTCCTGGTAAGAAACCCCGGACTTCATTCCATCCGGGACCGCGGTGCTTTATCGGAAACATAGCCAAAGACAACGGCATCTTTCCACCTCTCCTGTATCATCACGGGCGGTTCAACCACTCATTGTGCGGTGATGGTTCTAACGAAGTCGGTAAATACAGGCCCGACAAGAAACTAAAGTCCACTACTAAGCATCTGGGTTT
>VALG01012569.1:0-18547 GCA_009835305.1 Ipomoea purpurea
ATTGAATTGTTCATGCATAGATAATTGAAGGTTGAATTGCGTAATTTAAATAGGGTAATTCTTCTCCCAAAGCGTTGAGTCCCCATAACCCATATGGCCCCCACACTCTGAACACCGACAGAGCATTTGTAGGAAGTTGTAAATCACGGTGACTTCAATGGTTCAGCAGACAGGACAAATGCCGGTGCGAACAAGGAAATCTTGCCCACTTTGGACATAATTCCCGCACTGCCGTGCCGAGTTTCAAACCTTGGTCTCTTCTCCCAAATACTCCCACTAAAACCATTGAGAGCTAAGCCCATGCGGGTTTAAATAGGTAATTCTAAGTTTACAAATGCAAGAATATAATATAGTCAAGATTGATTATAATTGTCAATAAATAATTGATATATGTATAGGTTGAAACCAAATACGGGACATAAGGGAGGAACAAATAAAAATGTAGGCATAAAATATTAAATATATACTAATATTGTTTTAGGAGATTTCGACATTAGGATTTGTGGTTAAGTTCTATTAAGACTTTAATATTAGAATTAAATTAATGGTGTAATTATAATTCTATATTAGACGTTAATATTAGAATTAGACTAACGGTGAATTAACGGTATTTAACGGAAAAGTTAAATGG
Organism: Ipomoea purpurea; assembly: GCA_009835305.1. Lineage (NCBI taxonomy): Eukaryota > Viridiplantae > Streptophyta > Magnoliopsida > Solanales > Convolvulaceae > Ipomoea > Ipomoea purpurea. Next base: position 632 of record VALG01012569.1, read on the forward strand.
ATAATCATATAATAAGATAAATTAGAAATTTTAAAAAAATTAAAACCTGAACAATTTGAACCATTCATTTGATTTAATAATTTGGCGGTAATTTTTTCATACCTAATGTTAATAATTAAATAAATGCGTTTGGTCAAATTCTAATATAATCCGCTAACTGTACTGATTTCAAACTAAAAGAACATTGCCAGCACGGTAGTTCATCACTTCAAATTTGTTGTGTGATTTGAATACTCTCTTTGTCACAAAAATCTCAAGATAGTTAATATGTGGCTTTATATATAGATTAATATATATTTTTAATTTTTCATGGTATTACAATAAAATACCTTGGTATCAATAAAGTATACTAGCGATATTTATTTGGTATTATAACTTTGAAATTAATTAGAAAATATGCACAAAAAAAGATAATAGACAATGTAGTGCAGTAATAATCAATTGATGAATTTGAAGTAAAAATTTTTACATTGAGAAATAAAGACAAATATAACTAATTGAAAATATTTCTCTGTAATTAATTTTATTGATAATTGAATAAATTTCTTTTCAACCTGAATTAAGACATTGTAAGGACACAATGTAGCGAAGTATAATCAATTCAATAAAATTTTGAAACATAAAGAAGATTAATATTGTAGAAAAAAATAAAGACAATATAGACTAATACAATTATTTCTGCTTATTTAAATTTATTTGATAGATGAATAATTTTTTGAATAATAGGCATGTGGACAAATAATTCTAAATAAAGAAATATGCATACTCCTATAATTTTTTGTTATAGCTACTAAATTTGATTATTATATACATTTAATAAGAGTTAAAATAGAGTACTTAATTTAATGAGGTTTCGAACCTAAGACCTTTTTTTTTTTTATTGGAAATCAATAAGTAACGTGAACTAACGGCAATTCTATAAAATTTTAACGGAATTAGTAACGTAGTATGTGGGTATTTTTAGGAAATTTTAGTGTAAAAATTTATAATACTTATCAATCTTTATAATCAATCTGAGTCATTCATTTGATTAAAATCTTGACCGCCATTTACTACCCCCGATTTATAGGCCCTTAACTCTCTTGGGCTCTTATTAGTATAGTAGATTATATAATGTATTATTATATATATATATTAATAATAACATCATTATTATATGATATTATATAATATAATATAATATACTAATATATATATATAGTTATGTAAAATTTTATATATATTACCTATCATATATATAGTAATATATTTTCCCAAAGTCAATTGGGTTAAATATTGCGGCTTGCTAATTCTATTCCTTATAAGACTCAAGGGGTGATTATAGGGATTGTGGGCCCCCATGGACCCATGGTGGACATTCCTAGTTATTAATGGCGTTTTTAATTCTCTTTTAGGCAAGTGATTAAATACTTTGGTTAGGGTTTAAGGGGTCGTAACACTGGGTGTTACATCTTGACTGAATGAAGGATGATCGTCGTTTACGGATTAATAAGATGGGCCAAGACTTCTTTCAAGGTGGCAAAGATTCGAGAATTAATGACTTCTTCATATATCTTTCACGCCTTGACACTGGTCGTAAAAGCTTGGTGAGAACTGGAGATTTTTAAGAGTTTTGCTCTGATAAGTAATTATCGAGTTGAAAAAAACCAGCACCTTCTAAGTTGATGGAAGGTGGGTTTATATAGTGGAGGAAAATTCATCCCGTTGTGAGGAGATGAAATTTCAAACCTATTATCCAGTGGGTAAGGACGGGGAAGCTTGCTGCATTAAATGCTCCATCATGTGGTTTGTACTCATTTAGCCGTTGAGGGCAGGATAGCCTTAGAGTTTTGTCCTTTAGCTTCAGAAGAAATGGTACCAACTTCATTTAATGCTCTTTGCGTATGCGTGTCCCAATGTTGAGGTCCTTTTGTTCTTAGGATGGTAGTCAACTCAGACAGTAGGTGACATTCTCTTGTTATTGAAGAGAATGAATGTCTTTGATGAATCGCTCATAATGATAACTGTCTCTACGAGTGTGATAACCTTTGGTGATCTTTCGTTGTTGATGCTTCTGACTTCGTGCTTTGTGTCCCTTTCGTCTTGATAGCCGCTAACAAAATAAAACATAACTCGTTTTCGTGTGTTTTGTACTAGCTTAACACGAATTACAACGTGAAGTTATGGCCAACTTTGCGTTCGGTAGAACGAAAGCAGCGATTAGAAGTAATAACGAAGGTTGGCGGTCTACATTCTAGGTTACATTAGGTATCATCAAAATCCTTAATACAAGTTTGCCTACAATATATATATATTATTATATATATATATATATATATATATATCATATTATATATATATACTATTATATATATATATATAATATATATTTATTTTATTTCAATTTATTAACCAAGTATATTAATAAAATATAATAAATATTAATATTTGTGTTCAATAACTTTCACATGATAACCTACGACACATTTTCACAACGCATGAAACATGTAGGGGAAAGACTACCACTACCAAATATCAATAGGTGTTTGTAAGATAAAGAGTTAATAGTACAATTAAGATCTCATCATATTATACAACAAGGCAAATCTAAATCTTCCTACACCATAATCTCATTGCACGATGAATCCATCTATGTTACCACCAATAACCCAATTACACATGACACGCTACCAACAAAAAAAATAAAAAAAATAAAATAAAAATAAAAGAAGAAGAGAGAGGACATGTACTGCAGATGAAGACAATGACACAGCTTACCCAAAAGAGAACTTAAAGAAGAATAAGAAATTTAAATCAAAAGTTATGTATTTATTTAGACTACGTTTTTAGACTAAGTATTTAGACTAGCGTTTGATTACAAAGTTGCAAACATTTATTTTGGTGACAATATAATCAATCTTACATAATAATTATCTTGCATTTATAATACTTTAAATTACTGATTTAATAAACAAATTCAATATTTATTTACTTATGCATGAACATCTCCAATATAATACTTACATTGATATACTTTGAATATTAATTTAAAAATAATCATTGGGCATTATTCCATTCGCGCAAAGGCGTAAAACAACTATTACTAAAAATAAAAGTCAATTAATGATTGAACTTTAAAACTCGATCTCTTGAAGCTACTCCATGTCATTTTTTTTTTTAGTGACCAAACTGGCTCCTTTTTTTTCACTTGTTTCTTTAATATTTTCTTATAATTTTTAAATTTAAAGTTTTTTTTGGGTGTTTAATAGCACCTTTGTTGTACCAAGTGGCTTGTGGTCCACTGGTATCGAATTGCTTCCTTACGTGGGAGGTCTAGGTTTTGAGTCTCGTTGTAGCATAGATTGTATGGGTATCCCCCTCCTTTGTAATAAAAAAATACAGCACCTTTGTTGTACTTTTTAAATATAAATTTTATACCAAACACCGCACTAAACTAAAAGTTATTTTTGAAAATTTTACAATTATAAATAATTTGAGTTATTTCTCGTTAACTGAACTTGACACATAAAATGAAGCAGATGAAGTAATTATTTAGCATAACAAGAGAAATGCAGTTACCACCACCTTTACTCGAGAGTGTGCACTAGGTAAATTCTAACTTAAGGACCACAATGAGGTAAACCAATTTGGTTGTTCATGATTGATCAGCTCAAATTAAGAAGATCAGATCAATAAGTTTCTTTTATTGAGATCAAACTTGTAACTTTATGATCACCAAATTAATAACTTGACCAATTTGACTGGTTACCCTCAAGTTAAGTCTATGTAACTAATGTAAGGTGGATTATATTGGTCTATATTTCATTGAGATGATCGAGTTTGGTTAGTAACTTCTGAATAGTTAGGTTTTTTTTTTTTTTATAATCTTAATATGTTATTGACACTCCAAATCATCTTTTCTTTATTATCTGGAGAAGTATGCTCTAAATCTCATGGGTTAGAGATGTCCGGATAATTTTATAAAATATGTATAAAAAATAGTAAGAATTTTTAGAGTCGTTTACTTCAAGAAATTGTTCTTATATTTTTTAATATTTTTTTTTTATTTTATTCTTTATTTTATATTATCTGTTTTTATATTTAGAAAACTTGTTTACTAACACTTATTTTTTCAATTTATTGTTTTAGACTAACATTATAAAACTAGCACAAGTTTAATTTCAAGTGATTTTTAGATCTTATATTTAAAATATTTGTGGATATGTTTGTTTTAAATGGAATAAATAAAATATTACTACTTTTAAGTCTAATATATGTAAGATTTTTACTTTTGATATCGGAACCAATTTATATCTATATACTTTAACATAAAAAAAATATATCCAAACCAATGACCTATTAAGTTCACCTAAAATTTAGTTTAGATAATAATTAATATCTATATAATTTTTTAGCTAATATTTTTAGATATATTCATTTGAAAGAAATGTGTGTGTTGTGTGGTGTGTGTGTGTTTGGTATTACTTAATTACTTTGAAATTTAATATATGTGAAATTTTGATCTGATATCCGGACCAAACTTGCACTACTGGAAAATTATGAAATTTCCGACCACCTGAAAATGATCTTAAATCAAGTTGAAAGACTTGTTCCGACCACTTTTGGTATCCGGAAAAACCTTTGTTGCTATTTCCGACCACTTTTTGGTATCAACTTTATTTAAGATCACTTTCAGGTGGTCGGAAATTTCACAATTTCAGTAGTGTTGTATTACGATATAACATAACTAAACATATTTGAACCAAATCCCAATAATCTATTGAGTTCAATCAAAATTTAAAACTTGGTGTATTGTTTAGTTTTAATTGTGAATAATGTGAATTATATCTAACTTTAAGGGTAATAAAATAAATTATGGTACCAAGACTATGTGGTCTAATGGTATCGGGTTGGACTTCCATTTAGAAGGTTGTGAGTTCAAATCTCAGTGGAGGCGTTATTGGTTCTTTGTGTTTCAGTAAGTTGAGAAAGTATATGAACAGATACTACATATAATAGGCCAGTAACATCCAAAAAAAAAAATGTTTATATAAGTAAATGTGATAGTAGAAAAGACAAAAGATAGTGATAAATGTAATCATGATAATGATAAGAAATTAAAGAATGTATACATAATACCATATATTTATAGATGATTTTGTTTAAAGTTTTCTAGAAAACTAGAAACATTTTTCAATTTTCAAAATGATGAAAAATTGTTGCTATTAAGTATGTTTTTATTTACCAGGAACTATGTGGTCTAATGGTACCGGGTTGGACTTCCATTTCGGAAGGTTGTGAGTTCAAGCCTTAGTGGAGGCGTTATTGGCTCTTGTGTTTCAGTAGGTTGAGAAAGTATATGAACAGATACTACACATGTAATGTAATAGAGCTAGTAGCATTCAAAAAAAAAAGTATGTTTTTATTTTCTATTCTCTAATTTTCTTTTGAGTACTCTATTCTTTAATTTTCTAATTTTTCATAAAACTGGAAAATTCTCGTGTGAGTAAACAAGCAGTAAATGTGCAAATTTCGATTGCTTGTTTAAGAATACATATAATGTTGTTCATGGATGATTTCTTGTAGATATGCAGGTATAACGTGGACCATCATCATTCTCTTATCATGAATTCGTTGCTAGAACTTTCCAACTGAAATTGAATTGAAATTGCCAAATTGATAGAAAGAAATTCCAAACCAAATTGATGAGTCCATTCCAAAAGATAAGAATGTAGAGAGTAGTAGTTGTGGTATTAAATATTTTAATTGGAGTTAATTTCATTTTTAATTCTTGATTTATATATAGGTGACAGTCTATTTTTAGTTTTTTTTGTTTTTTTTTTTCAAAACATCTTCCTTTGGTCCTAGTATTATTGTGGCATATCTATCAATAAAATAGTTCAAATGCTATTAAATACAAGAACATTTTGGTCTTCAATTATATATTTTTTTCAAAAAGATAAACATAAAAATATAAGGGGTCACACACTTTGTTTTAAAAAGATAAACATAAAAAATATAAGGGGTCACGAAGTAGCTTGCGGGTTTCTCGCCCGATCTGGACGGAGAAACCCGTCGGCTTCTTCGTTAGATCGGACGGAGAAACCGCTAATTTCTACGTCCGAAACGGACGGAGAAGCCAGCACCAGTTTCTTCGTTCGAAACGGATGGAGAAGCCGGCCGCTGGCTTCTCCATCCGATTTGAACGGAGCAGCCATAGCTTCTCCGTTTTTAACTTACCGTGAAGCTTGCCTGCTTCTTCGTCTTGGGCGACTTTCTATTTTTTTTAATTAGTTTTATTTTTTACTTTTAGTTTATTTTTATTTTTGAATAGAATGCAGGATGTCATGCAAGTTAATTGAACATTTTTAACAAGTGTAAGGGTTCAATTGAATGTTTTTTTTAGTTCGTGGGTCTAATTGCATTTTGACATATAATTAGAGGGCTTATTTGATCCTTATCCCAAAATGAAATTAACTCTTTTAATTGTTTAATCACTATTCACAAGGCAAGTTTTTATGAAGTAATTAATATACAAATTATATTAAATAATTTGTGTGTTTGTGTATATAAGGTGTGTCAGTTGTTGAAACTTAAGGTACGCATGTATAAAGCTTTAGGTGTTGGTTTTACTTCTTAAGGTGCATGATTTTCTTTCTTAAAGTGCGTCATTTGTATGCTTAAAGTGCGTAAGTTGTTAAAACTTAAGGTGCTTTGTAAGGGGTGCTAGATGTGTGATTTGTGTTCTTAAGGTACTTTGTTTGTGTGCTTAAGGTGCGTAGTTTGTGTACTTAAGATGCGTTATTTTAATGGTTAAGATTAGGTGCGTCAATTCTACACTTAAGGTGCGTCCTTTTATATTATCCACACTTTCACATGAGAAGTTATCTTATCCGGTCCCTATATATATCCACACACTCTCTCTTCTAATTCAAATGTGAGATTGCGACCCTTTCCTAACACACACACATACATATGCCACGACTTATTTTAATTTATTTTGTATATATTTGTGTAGTACATGCAACTTTATTTGTGTACGTAATTTGTGATCGATTATTATTGTTCTATCAAATTATTCATGTGCAACGGCATATATATACACGAAACATTCTTAATTTACACACTTTTTATATTAATTAAAGGCATTAAGAATTACGGAGTAATAATTAGCTAGTCTCTACAGGATCGGTCCTATCATTTTATAGATTTAGAGTAACATAAACACAAGGGCACTTAATATATGAAGTTAAAAGATTGTATGAGTTAATTGAAAATAATTAAATGATAATTTTGAATTTTTGTAAACATATACTCTTTTTTTATTAAAAAAAAAAAACATTTTAGAATAGTTTATATATTTGTTCATTCAAATTTCGGGTCCCTATATGAAGTGTAATTATAAATTAATTCAACGTTTGCTATTATATATTTATTAATTGTGGTAAGGCTGATTATATATCACATGGTTGTAATTATTAAGTAGATTCAAAATTTTGAAGTCATGGATTCAAAGAATATGCAAGCAAATTTTTAACTTCATCAAAAAATGAAAAAGCAAGCTAGGTGCCCCTCCCAATGTTAGGCCCAGGGCGGTTGCCCATCTCGCCCGCCCTCAAGGCTAGCCCTGGGTCTCTAGATCAGTATATCTTATCCCTTTGATGAACTTTTTCTTTTAGGTATACCGCATGCATTGGTATAATGGTATTCACATTTAGGAAGCCTTTGATTCATTATATTACTTAGAGAATGTTAGATTCTTGGGAATGTTAAAATTACATAGAATTTTAGATTTTTGTGTTTGATTTAAAACTGAGATATGTAATATAAATTTGTTTGGTCAAAGAGTTATATTTTATGTTATGATGATTATTTTACTTGCATACATTAACATATTTTTATGTATTTTAATAAATTTCAAAATTAAAATAAATAAATAAATAAGACAATGGTAAAATATAGAAGTAAATAATTAAAAATTAATTAACTAAAAGCTTTAACAATAATTAACTAAGACAATGGATTAAAATGACACAATTAACAATAAGACAAGGGAATGTGTGAATACCTAAGAAATGATAGAGTATCTCACAATCCATTGCAATAGTTAAAATCTTTATGTGGAGGCTATGTTAATTACATTCCTTGGGATAAATTGCATAACTTAAATCTGATTTGCAGAAATCCTCCTCATCTTTATGAGTGTATTCAGTAGCAGAATTGTTGTGTGTTCAGCTATTAATAAACTGCAATACATTGTTGTATTCATTGTATTGGTTGACATTCTTAGTATGAAAACTATCTGTAAATTCAAGGGATTGGCCGACACAGTTGAGTTATACCTTGTAGAATCATGTATGCTATTTGTATCCTATATATATAGTACAATAGGACCAATGAATCAATGATATATAGTACTCGTTACCAATCGACACGATTAATCCTTGACTTTTCCTTATGGTATCATGGGGCTAACTGAAGTGGTGATCATCAGACCTAAAGTCAATATTTCAACAGTAGGGTAGGGGTTCGATTCCCACCACCAACATCTTGGAGTTAGGGCTTCTCAAGTTGGAGTTTGGGTCCTTAGACTCCCAAAGTTGGCGAAATTTTGGTGATGGATCACTCAAGGACATAAACTATTTGGTGACTTGCGATTTATCGATGTATTAAAAAAAAAAAAAAACTTGATTCGTGCTATTGATGTTATATTTTTGACAATAATGGATGGATTTATTGCTTTAGTTTCTTTGCTGTGGCTCAAAGACAATGTAGACCAAAGTTAGCCCAATGCCCCAAACTATCTACCAACTCATTCATGATTATTTTGAAGGTTCAAATATGCCATCCAACTACACACAAAAATGCAATTAGGCCATCGAACTCAAAAAAATTACAATTAGGTCTTTGAACTACACAAATTAATATAATTTCACCAAAAATAACTTGTTTACTTGTTGTGTCGGTTTTAGAATTAAAAATAATTTTTAAATTTTTATTTTAATAATTCTAAATATTATTATTTTTTAAATAATTTTAAATATTTTAAATTATTTTTTAAAATTAAAATTTAAAAAAAAAAAAAAAAAAAACAGCCAAAGACGAAGGGAGCCCTTTGTCTCCTGATTAGCCGGAGCAAAAGGGGTTCCCTTCGTCCGTGGCTGGACGGAAACGAAGGGACCCCTTCGTCTCCGTCCAGCGAGGAGACAAAGGCCCTCTTCGTCTCTGCCCTACCAGGAGACGGCCAGCCATGGAGACGAAGGGTTTTCCATGGCTGGCCGGAGACCCCTTCGTCTCCGCTAATTTTTTTTAATTTAAAATTAATTTTTATTTAAAATTATTAAAATAAAAGTTAAAAAAATTATATTTTTAATTTGGTAACCGACACGTTAGTGTATAAACAGGTAAACAAGTCATTTTCGTTGAAATTGCATGAATTTGTGTAGTTCAATGATTTAATTGTAGCTTTTTTGAGTTGAGTGGCCTAATGGTGTGCAATTGAATGGCCTATTTGAACCTTGTTTCTTTTTGCTTCTACATTCCCAACATGTTTTTTACATTGTTTTACTTTGAAACTTTTATAACTAATTATATTGTTATCAAAACATTTCTACAAAATATTTGATTCTGAACATGTTTTTCACATTCTTTACATTTGTATTATTTAACAGTTTAACTTCCTTCCTCTCTTTTTTTGGCTATACACTACAATAAAACAACAAAACACTAACATATAAAATACTGTAGATTTAAGCATTTTATCAATAAAAATTCAAAATTAAATACCTATAGATTTTAGTAATTTATCAATGAATGTAAAATTTTATTTTTTGTAGTGTTATGTTTTGTTTTAAAAGGGGGGTTTAGTTCTCGAAATATTTAAAAATAAAGTATAATATAAATAATTTGAACAAGATAAATAAATTAGCTTATTAACTCAGTTGATTAGAGCGTCGTGCTAATAATGCGGTTCGATACCTGCATGGGCCAAATCATATTTTGTCCATGTAATTAATTTCGTGAGGTTCATTCTATTTTGACTGATTTGTTTAACCCTACAGATGTGACTCACATTTTGAAAATACGTGTTCTCCAGATTATGAGAATACTTGGTATTGGCATGGGGATCCTAAAGGAATTTATGAAAGCTATAGGCTCATTGTTGGAAATTATGAAGATAAAGACGGAGCTTTTGATAAATGGCTCGCCCTATGTAGGCTGCGAATCCCCCAAATAGAAACCTTTTTATGGAGAGCTATTAGTGATATCCTCCCCACTACTAGAAATTTCCTTATAAAGAGAGTTGATGAAGATCCAAATTGTGCCATGTGTGGTATAATCATGAGGACACTATGCATACTTTTGTGTTGTGTGATTTTGCAAAGCATATGGCATCAATCCAACTTCCAATCCCAATATTGTGACAAATATTTTTCATATTTGGTTTAGTGTGAACTTTTAAATGTTCTAAACTCTAATGGGATTATCTACGCAACAGGCAATTCTACATCTTATTTTGAGAGCACGAAATGGAGCGGTTTGGGATGCTTGTCTTCGCGGCCAAGGAGACTACTTGCGGCTATCACCGCAACCATGCGGGCTTGGCACCATGCATGCCGAGTTCCGTCGCGCAGCCACCAGCCGAGCAGCCCAGCGCGGCTGACATGCTGCCACCATCTCAAGCACTCCAGCTGCATCTGTTGTACCGGTCACCGTGCACGCCGAAAGTCTGCCGCATCAATGCGGGGTACCACCACGCGATGGCAAGGCTACGCTGGAGCGATCCTTCTCGACGTAAATGGGGGTATGTTTCAGCCTTCTGTGCTCCTGTTCCGGATTTTTTTTCACTACTTATGGCCAAGGCATTCGCATTCAAAGAGGTGTTGTCGTGGTTAAGGTCGGGGCGAGCGGTCTATAGAGCTATACACAGATTGCTGACATTCAACGTTACCTTTACTCACCACCATCTACAGTTCGTTCGTACATCGGCTATGCTATTGATAGCTTGCAGAGCATCTACATCATCGTTTGATTACTGTTCATTAAATTTATTTTAGATCAGACATTATTTAGACATACTTTAGTATCTACATCTTTCCAATATTTTACTACTATATATTGGGATCTACTCCCACCTGACTCTATTGCAGCTTATTTCTAATGAATACATCATTATTTTCAAAAAAAAAAAAAAAAAAAAAAAACATGGACAGTCATTTTGATCAAAATTGAAATAGGGGTGCCGTAATGTGTAATATCCTAGCAGTTTCAATTTGCTCCTCTTACGATCACCTTTATACAAACATTAGCATCTAGCAATTCAATTATTACTTGATATATCATTTTTTTTTTTGTTCATCTACTTAGATTTTCACATTTCTAATGAAATTTTCAAGAGTTCATTTTTATTTGCGGTTCATATATTTCGTATCTGTAATTAATAATTGATGTGTTTTCTAAATAAATTCAATTCCATAACATATTAACTACATATTATGATTATGTGTCTGCAATTAACTTATTTGCACTTAATAATTTATTTGTGTAGTTAGTTGCCATTTATTTGTTCGTAATTAACATGTTATATGTGCCTTTAATTTATTTACGGCAATGTTATTAATAACATGTACATAATAAATCAACTATATCTATACATAAATTTTGGGCAAATTATTAGGGATGGCAACGAGGCGGGACAGGGGCGGGGAGTATATACCCCGTCCCCCGCGACCGCCTCGGGTCTCCCATCCCGGGTCCCCGTCCCCGTTCCCCAGGACGAGAAACTTGAAAAACACTTCCATCTCCCGCTCCCTCCGCGGGGACGAGAATCCTCCTCACTTCTCCGTCAACTCATAAGTCAATACTGTAGAATATTTAGCTCTATTTTGTACATAATTCACGACAAAACGTTAACAATCCAACACTCCTAGTTTCCAAATTCAAAATAGCTAAGTTTTATGATATTATGAGTACTTACTGCCTCTTCATATTCAGCTTAACCTATACCAGAGTCCATAATAAGTGGCGATTGATTACTGTCCCATTATAATAGTTATATATAAGAACATATAGTTAACTGCAGATATCACTTGCCGCGCTTCAGGGAGCTCGTCGCGCAACAGTGACCCGTTCACCGCTCCGGGCGGGGAGGTGGGCGCGATCCCCCCCCGCTCCCCCGCACGCGCCGCACGGCACGGCGCCAGATGTTGGAACAGGGTTCGCTTTCGGCGAAAGCACCGGGACCCGCGGGATCTGACCGCTACCATTCTCTCGCCGCCCGCAGGCGAGGGACGCGGGCCGATACTCCGTCACCCTCGACCCGCCCCGCTCTCCGGAATAATTTTGCTATAACATACGAGATACCCCAATAAATAATACTATATCCATAGTACCGCTCCCTCACGACCACACACACACCCAGCGGCCCCACGGCGCACACATTAGCGTTATAGTTTTTAAAAAATAATTGTGAAAGCTCTTTTGACTAAGGTTGATACTTGAACGGGGATGGAGAAATCCCCCGTCGGTCACCGCGCCTAACTTTCTCCGCGGGGACCGGTACGGGAGTGTGGATACTGCCCGCCCAGCCCCGCTCCGTTGCATCACTAATACTCGCTAGTGCTTACTTCCCAAGAGATACAGTGGAGACATTACCTCATTAGTGTAGCCTATACTGCTACTATACTACCTGAGGCCCGCCCCCTAACCGTGGCGGCGCGGCGCCACGCGCCCCGCCCGGCCCCCCCCCCCGGACACGCCGCCGCGCCGGCCGTCACCGCGGAGGGCCCCGACCCCGCGCGCCGCGCCGCCGCCGCGAGCCCGCCCCCGGGGGCGCGCCCTACCGCCGCGCGCGCGCTAGCGACTACGCCGGGCTAGCCGCCCTGCGCCCTCCACGGCAAGCGGCGCGCGGGCCCGCACGCCCGCCGCCTCCGCGCGGCTCGCTACGCCGCCCCGACACCGAGCGCCGCCCGCGCGCCGCCCGGCGGCGCGCCCTACTATACCCCCACCCCGTCAGACGCCCGCGCCCCCCTGCCAGGCCCTCCCACGTCGCGCGCCCGACCCCCTTCGCGCGACAAGCTGGGACGGCGGCGCGCGCGCTCGCTCCCGCTTCCCTCCCTGACGGGAATCGATAATACCGTAGCTGTCCGCTGTTGCGTTCTTGAAAATTCTCTCTCGCGCTCGCTCGACCGCAGATCGCGCCCCGTCGAGCTCTCCTCAACATCGTAGTGTTGGTGGACCCGTCGACGTCTGCCACGTAGAAGCAATACGATCCCGCGTACGATCTCTTCCATACCTATCAGAGCCTCGCATGCGAATGTTCCTATAACTATCCCAGACCTTCCCACTAATTCTTCTACCACATTACTCCAGATTAATTAATTATTGATTTGATAACTCTTCTATACTCAGAGTTCCTTAATCGTTCTATGACTTATACCCAGTTTCCTCGCTCTCTCTCATCTGTATACCCCGACTTTTATAATCCTACCAGGTCCATAAATTCAATGGATTATCAGTCGATAACTTAAGCCCCATTATCCGCGCAGTCCAATTCCGCTGTACACATCTGCAGCATGGTGCCACACGTTGCACCAGCATAATCACAGTCGTAAATTCTGTTTGGCTCACAGAACTGACTCCTGGTCTCATGGTATAGCCGACCCAGTTCGCTTCTTGCTTTCCCTGTTTACCCTCTTACTACTAACAGGTTTATGTTCTTTCACACTCACACGTTTTCAAGAAGCTCATAGTTACCTCAGCGCTCGCGCTCTCTCGCCACTCACAAGTTTCCTCGCGACTCAACACTCACTCTCTCAGAAAACATTTAATTAATACTAATGATTCTATTCTAAGAAGAAAAATAAATTGCCAAATGCTCAGACAAATTGTCAAACACTCTATTGATTTTTTTTTTATTAGTTCTCTTTTTTTTGATTTTCTAGCGAGGGCTACCAAAACACGCACTCACATTGCACAGGCTAAGTTGCCTCATATGACATGTTATCACGCCAGGTGTAATTGAACCTTTTTACAAGTTTAGCAGCGCGGCTAACCATTAACTCCTTTACGATAGCATGTCTCGAGCAGCTGATCACTTGGACCATTTTCAAGCCATTAATAACACGTAGGCGCGGTAGGAGTCCGCACACGGCAAATTTAACATGCAAACATCTAATTATGCTACACTGGAGAAACATATAGAGAAACAACCGTTATTCCTACTCTATAACAATTCGCAACTTCTCCAGATGAAAACATGCTTAGCTCTTATTTATAACGTTATCACGGCAACATTCTTATTCGAAGTTAAATCCCTGATGGCACGCGAAAAGTACTGAATCTCGACTAGTTTGGGCCGAAGAGATTATAAGCAGTCAAACAGTGAGGTGCTTACTACTCTCATGTCATCTGTCTTTTAATATACTCACTCCCCGACTGACCATATACTAGGTGCCACACACGCTTAATAAGCTACTAATCATACCACCCCTCACGCCGCGTATATGAGCACCATCTACATATATAACTACATATTGCGCATATATATAACTATATCTAGACTATACATATACCATATATAATGATAAATTAATTGGACCTCCACTTAAGTGGTGACTAGACGCCCTACTCAGGTGTCCGACTCACACACACGGGCTTTCTGCAAAGCTTTATCCTATGCGATTTAGATTTTGGTAATCCTGTTTCATGCGAACGTACTTGAGTGATCTCCGGAGCAAGAACATGGGTGTTGTTAACACACCACCTCAACTCGCGAAATCCTCCCTCATCCTTATGAGTGTATCTCCAGTAAAGCAGGACGCAATTGTTTGTGTTCCACGCGATTAATTACAGCTGGCAATCACGCTCCACCCTCATTGTATTAGTTGAGACCTTTGTATGTAAACTGTGCACTCCTCAGGGATCAGTCCCACACACCACCTTGTATGCATTATGTATCATTTACCTAGTAACGAATAGGACCCAATGATTAATCATTACCATCGACATGAAGAGCCTTCTTATGGTTACCAAAATATACTTCTTATATCTCCTCCACTTAAGCTCAGTCTGATCATAACTGACCGTAAAGTCATACAACCCATCTCCTCACATATTAATGACACTATCCTCAACGTGCGCCCACATATGTAAACAAGTCGGATCACTGAACGGAGACTCGCTCACTCTAAACAACGTATCAAAAAAAAAAAAAAATAAAAAAACAAAAAAAAAAAAAAAAAAAAAACTTTGATTCAATAACGCTTTATTGCTGCTCATTGTCCAAAAAAAAAAAAAAATGTTGTTGCGCGGGATTGTTTATCGAGTCTCGACACCTTATTGGCATTTGTTTTTTTGCCTGTGCCTCAAAGACATTTAAGCACCCGAATGCACCAATAGTATAATGCTGCAACTCAAAATGTCACCCATGCGTATGGTCGCATACGGTCAAAACGACGTCGTTTTGTAACAAACGCGCGTCCCCCCCCACTGTAAAAAAAAAAAAACCTCAGTTCGACTCTCAGGCATGTCATTCTATTGGTGGATATATAGTTTAGAAATTGTAGGATATATAGTTAAGAATTGTGGTTATATATGTAGAATTTATGGATAATTATTCATCACTCGTTGGGATATTTGTTCAATTCATCATATTGTGATACTTCCCAGTTCATTCATCTGTGGATTTTTACTTCATTCATACGTCATTTATATACTCGGATTTTTACTTCATTCATCATCATGTTCATCGGTTGTGGATTTTTACTTCATTCATATCACTGTGGTATCGTAGATTAGTAAATTGTGTATATACTATGTTTGAAATGCCGGCTTAATAAGTACTGAAGTTTATGGATATCGTTAAACGGATTCATGTCATTGGGATCATACTGTTAGTTCAATCATATATTTGCAGCTGATGTGGCACATAGATCTGCATTCTCATTGGGATTGTTTACTTCATCCATTCATTCATGTTGCGCACTTTTTACCTTCATGTCATGGTCATTCATTGGTGGATTTTTTACTTCATTCATCCTCATGTGGAATATATACGTTACCGTGAAATTGTGGATAATAAGGCACCAGTACGAAATCTGCGGTTATACTATGTTACTGAGATTTCTGGATATATATAATAATGCTTTGCCGCAGGGAATCGAACCTGATTTCTTTTAAGTGGGAACGGCGCGTTTTTTTTAACAAAAAGGCGCCCGTTCCTCGCGGACCGTCTTATGCACCTGCCAACGAGGTGCATTCGGTTGCACAGCATAAAGGTTGCGGCACAGCCCAGTGGCACATTCATGACCGGACCCGTATCCCCACCATCGATATTTGTGGACACGGGCCCAAAACGACGTAGTTTTCCAAAAAAAAACGTGTCATTTAGTTAAAAAAAAAAAAAAAAAAAAAATCGGTGTCGTCCTTTTGCCGTTAACGCCGTTATTATCTTTTTTTGAATTATGAACGATGTACGTTTATGCTCGCCCGCCGCCCTTTATCCAGAACTGTACAGTTTATGCAACTTGCGAATTATCCGAACCACAGAGGCGCTAACATTATGGAACTTACAATTATGCACCATATATACGTGATACAATAAATTATCGCCATCCCACGGCGTTAAAATCTGCTGAATATCTTAGAGCTTGCGAAGAATTGATGAACTGTCGCCATTACTCCGGAGTTATGAATGTACAGTTATCAGAGTTATGAATCTAACAGTGTATGGAGTTTGCAATACTTACAGGTTACTGCAGCATTAAATCTACAGTTATGGAATATGATGTAACAGTTATTGACATTCGATATTACCTGAACAAGAGCTCTAAACAATTATGCCCAACCTACAATTTAAGTTCCCGGAACATATTAGTCGATAAACAATTATGACATAGAGCCTACAAACCCCGCGCGTAACATTCAGGAGAATTCGATAAGATTTATAACTGACAATTCACGAGCTTTATGAAGTGATACACGTTATGCGAAGTTATGATGACGCAGCGTTACGAGTGTATTGCAACGTCACAGCCCCACGTCTACTCCGACATGTACAGTTCATTAACATCATACTCTAACTAAAATTGAAAACATCAATACTCCCTACGAAGCGAGTCTAAAAAAAAAAAAAAAAAAAAAAAAAAAAAAAAAAAAAAAAACGTTACTCCGTGTCCAAGCGCACAGCCATGCTGGACACGGGTCGCAACGCATAACGATTGCACAGTCAGGGGTAGTCATGCCCACGGAACCAAAACCGGTTAGGTTCCGACAACGAACCGAAACTGGTTAGGCTCCGACAACGAACCGAAACCGAAATTCATAAATAAGATATAATTATTAATTTGTTTCATATATAGAGATACAAAATTTCATAATATAATACAAAAAACTCATAACATACCGACCATACACATGCATTAGAATTTACAGTGCATTATGAATCCTGATTCATGGTATAACAATTGCCCAATCTATCTACCAACTCACTCATCATTAATTTTACTTTTACAAAATATTTGATCATTAATTTTACTTTTACAAAAATATTTGATCCTCAACATGTTTTCACATTGTTTTAGTTTGAAACTTTAGAATAATTATATTGCTATCAAAACATTTCTTTATGTTTGTTTTTCATTCATCTGGTTAAACAATTTAAAATTGTTTTGAAATTGTTCCATGGTACAAAAATGCACTTAGCATTAATTTCTAAAAATTACTTGATAAGTCAACAAAATTGCAATCAGTACCTCACTAGCTATCTGTAACCTATTTACATCTCTTTTTTTGCCTTTATGCCAAAAATCTGATAAATAAAATCACAAGCAAGTAGTACGATACTCAGTAATTCGAATACCACGGACAACCAAATTCGGCCCGTATCTAGCGTCAACGCTGAGTTAGTCGCAGCGTCGTGCTAATAACGGCGAAGGG
>VALG01012569.1:29081-39381 GCA_009835305.1 Ipomoea purpurea
ACGTCGAGCGCATCGATCCAATCCAATATAGAATTATACACTTTCCATAAAAGGAAATTATAATAAATCCCATTTATATGCAATTTAGATAATCAATCATCATGTATATTCTCCCGCAAAAAAAATAGTTTTTTCATGTCACCAAAAATGTTAAGGATATATTGAAATTTTTTAAAGAAAAATATAATAATGAGGTTATGAAAATTGATTGTATATTAACCTTGACCTTATGAGTTATATAAACAACGGCACTAATTATTCAATTATTCAAATTGTGATAATTGTGAAAATTTATTAATAAAAATATATTGATCAAAGAACCAACAAAACAGGCAGGAAGCCCCCATTGTATTGGTCTATAATGGGGTGAAAAATTTCATTTCTTAAGATTGTTTTCAATAGCATGGGGCGTAGCGTTTCAATCCCTGCCATGAACATTGGAGATTGGTCTTTGAGATAGGTTTTTTTTTTTTTTTTTTTTTTTTTTTTTGGCGCAAAAGGATAAATAATTTGATGTTAAATTTTAAAATTATATTGGTTCAATTTACCTCCTCATCGGTTTGAAGACGGATACATTGAGCTCAAGATATAATACCGTGAACCAAGAAACTAGGTTAAAAAAAAAAAAAAAAAAAAAAAAGGGAATGGAAACGACAAAAAAAAAATAATATGGAAGACATACAAAATTAGAAGGCTAATAAAGGTTTATACTAATTAACAAAAAGAAAAAAAAAAAGGCTAATAAGGTTTTATAGATTCAATTTGTTTTTGCGTGTATCTCGAGGTTTTTACGAGCTACCCTACGCTAAATATCGATGTGATAATATAATTGTATTAATGTTTATCAAATATTAGGGTTAGTTAGTTTTTTTTTTTTTTTTTTTTCAATACATACTAATTAAACAAAGCTGAAAGCTACATTTACCTACGGAGATGACAATTTTAACATGCTCAGATAAATTGGTGGTGATAATGAACCACAATCTCGATTTAATATCCGTAAATAATATTTTATATTATACACACGAAATATATATAAAATATTATTGGATATATAATAGATCCGAAATATATATAACACACAAATATATATGAGACGGGACCCAACGTGTATTATATAAATGTATAGTCTACGAAAAAGATATACAAATATAATCAACCAAAAAGAAAATATAATCCTTAGATTATAATCCAAATTAAACAAGAAAGAACGGATTTTTGCTTAAAAAGCATAATCCAAAAACAAGAAAGAAGGAGAAGGAAGAAAGAAATGTACTCAAGTTAGGGCAAAGTGTCCTTCTTTCCTTAAAATCTGATATTTTGCCACCTCCCAAAAGTGCTAGAGCGTTGTGCCCCTAGGCTAGGCCTATCCCAGAGATAAATACGTACAACGGTTCGAGGTTATGAGCACCAAACGAACGAACCGGCGAAACGAGAGCAAGGCAAAACACACGCTTCAAGAATGGAGTAAAAGCAGAAGTATTTTGAGGCTTGGAAAAAAATTATTTTTCTTGTGTTTTTTGTCACTTTTTCCTTAGAAAAATTCTGTTGCAATCTACCCTTCTTATATAGGGAGTGAGGAGTGAATAACTCCTTATATTATGGCATTTAGGGACATCCCTACAACTTCTTGTAACATCCACCATTAACAGGGGTGTTAATTCAAAAATTAAAAATGTCATTAATTCCCATAAAACAGCTGGAATTAAATCCCAACAGTCACAAATAGGAATATACTGCCTGGTTTGCATGTCTTATTCCATAAACAGCGGAATTAAAATCCCAACAGTCCAAATAGGAATATACGGCTGGTTTTGTGCATGCAGAGAAAACTGTGACGGGCCAGCCGAACTTTGATTTCATAACATTTGCAAATCAAAGTCGGCCTAGTCTTAGGCCATCATCGCAAGTTGGCCCGAAACTTGCACTACCCAGACCCCACGAAATCATATAAAGTTTTGTGTTCCCCGTGGCTGTGTCCGAAAAATGATGTCAACCACAGGTGCCGACGCACATGAATCAGCGCTTGATCCAAGCCGTTTTTGATCTCATTCTAAGAGTATGAATTTGCACTCCCTAACCGCGCAAGCAGAGAGCCTCTATGCTAATCAATGTCAACAAGAGCTTAAAAAGAGCTTTGTTATAAAATAGTGGGGTCGCCAAAAATCCTCGTTCCCAAAACAATGTGGGAACAAAAAAGCTCTCTTTTTCCCTCATTTTCCAACTCAAATGGGTCACTTGAGAATCAATATCTCATTACGCCATTATCCGTTTTGAGCTACAATATATCAATCTCTTCGTCTCACTACGAGAACCCGAATCACTTTGACCCGACCCCAAAGTTCAGAGTGGACCCCACTGATAACTTACCGACAAATAGCCACTTAATAATGCCATTTTTATTAAACTCTTTTTTCCAACATAGATATCCAGCCAAATGAACCCTTATGCATCATTTATTACATTGACCATGGTCCAAAACAACTTGGTGGACCAATAAAATAAAGTACATTTTAATATACTAAATTACATTATTTGATATGTAAAGTTCATTATTTAAAAGTACAGTGTTGATACTAAAATAAAATTTATATTATGCCCGATTCGGCCTGGCCCGGGTCGGAGAACGAGATTTAATAGAGACTAACTCGCTATACTGGCTATCCAAAATATGTACATTGAAAATAACACAATAATGATTTTTAATATATTAGAAATGTACATATAATTCATGGTCAACATAGCGTATGTGGACCATGCATGGTCCATACTCCATACACTAATTTGGCGACAAATTATTGTTGTGGACCATGGTCCACATAATTGTGTGGACTATGAATATCAGGTATATTTTTAATTTAATAATTAAAAGTACAAGTACAGTAGTTTTTGTACGAAGATACATTATGATAAAATAATGTACCTGTAGTATATTAAAAATGTACTTCAAAGAGAAATGTACCTTAACGTACATAAATAATGTACCCTTAATATATTTAAAAATGATACTTTTTTTTTAATGTCCATAAGATTGTGTGGAACATGGTCCAATGTAATAATGATTACTAATTTGCCACCGACCGCAAATTGGTTCTTAATTGGGGGAGCGTATGTTGTACGCAATACCGTATGCGCCACTCGCATGGTGCAACGGATGCAAAAACGACGTCGTTTTGGGTCTTAACTAAAAAAAAAAAAAAAATCAGTAATTGCATAACTACACATCCATAATTTCACTACACATCATAATTAATAACCTATACATCCAGAATTGCAATAACTACAGTTCGCAGAATTGCATAACTACTCTTCACAGAATTGCATAACACACTTCCTGAATTGCAAACTACTCTTACAGAATTGCATAACTACACATCCAGAATTACATAACTACGCTCCAGATTGCATAACTATAATGTCCAGATTGCATAACTACACATCCATAACTTCAAACACACATCAAATATGCATAACTACACTTCTGAATTTCGATAAACAAAATCCAAAATGAATGAACTAAAAATGAATACATAATGTTGTTGCTGGGAATCGAAACCTGATTTTTTTTTTTAAGTAGAGCGCGGTTTATGCAAACGACGTCGTTTTTGCATCCTTAATGCACCAATGCAAGGGTTCAATACGGATGCACAACATAATTTGCCTAATTGGCGATAATTGGCGGTGACATCTTAAAAAAACTTAAAACTTGCAATGGTCAAGTTAGATGTGATTTTATATACAAAACCTACATAGGAACTCCACTTGACCCACCAAGCATGCTGCTTAAATCAATGATCTTTTAGCGTAATGGTAAGGAAGGCGCTAATTCTGACATGTCCATATGCCAAAAGTTATAATAAAGAAAAGACAAAACTCTATGTGTTTATACTCGCGTAATAATAACTAGTAGAAAGAAAACTTTATTTCGTTATACTTGCGTAAAAATTAGCGCAACATTTCGATGTAAGGATGTTGAACTTCAAACCTGAACTCAACAAATTATCTAAGTCTTAATAGAAACTAGCTAACACTCAATTTTAATAACCTTTAATTAAGTTTATTTACCCTAGTTTATATATTATGAACTTAGAACAAGGTAAAAGGGATATATAATATTCTGTTAAACGGCATGTGCATAATATGTTAATTCAAATATAAATTTCATATGTTTTATAAAACCATTTTACCATAAAGTCCATAAAAATAAAAATTTGCTAATTTTAAATCAATCAAACATAGATCTTAGCACATAAGCATAATCATGATACAGCCAAACACCTTAATTTATGAACTTTTCGTTAAGATTTCCCTGTTTGGTAAAGATAACAATCTTAATTTTGACTATTTGACCACTATTAGCCTATTTGGACTTAGTAAAAAATAAATAAAGATTTGGTTAAATAAACTTTTGTATAACCCAAAAATGTTAAAATTAAAAAATTAAACTACTTAAAAATTACTTTTTCAATAATTTTTGAGAAAAGAAATTATGCCAGCCGTAACACAATATAATTTAAACAAAATCAAACAGCCTATAAACTAACCATTGTAAATTTAATGGTATACGTACAATAATTAACAAATTATAGTATCTATCGCAAATTTTAATGTTAATCAAACAGAAAGGAAAAGAAAAATTGCACTATTTTAAAAAAAAGAACATTCGTATGCATTATAACTTCGTGATCAACAATATAATTTGAGCATGACTCTCACCTTGGTTAGAGATTCACGGGGCGAGCGGGGGGCATACCCAGTCCTCCCACCCCGACTTTTACCCCATTCCTCGTCCCCTGTCCTTATACCCAGAGGGGATTACTGGGGACGGATCGGGGAATCCACTAACCCTGTTTCTATTTAATTTTATAATTAAAATTAAAAACTAAAACTACATTTAAATAAATTGTAAGTTTAAGAAATCTTACAATATTGATCAATAGATTCGGCTATGTTTTTGGCAAACCTACCTGAAAGCTTAAAAAGGAGCTGAAAGAAAGCTATAAATAGGATCTAAAGAAAAGGTAATAAGCAAGAAGCTGAAAACCTGAAGAGTTGTTAAGCTAGCTGTTGTGACTTGAAAGTGTGTTGGTAAAATTAGCGTTTTAAAAAGCCTGATAAATGTAAAAAAAAAAAAAAAAAAAAGGACATTTTCATAAAAATTTAAATTAGTTTGTTTACATATTAAAATTTAATATTTTGTCATAAAAGAAAATATTTGAAATAAACATTAGTAAAATTATGATTGAAGCACCAAAATAATATTATTGCGAATCGTCATACTCAAATATAATAATATAATAATAATAAATAATATTGCGTGCAAGAAGTTCGTTGCAGGAAAATAGTAAGGATAAATGATGGAAAAAAAAGTTTAGGAACCTACTAGCTTATTGTTGAAATGCTAGTTTTTCGAAATAAACTCTTATCTAAAGCGCAAAACTTATTTGGGACACATAAACATTTTAATTAGCTCATGAAAACAGAGCTGAAAACTATATCGAGAAAGGGGTACTACCAGAGTATTATCCAATATTAGTACTCTCATGAAAACTGAACAAGTTTGAAAATGCAGTAGACAAAATGCAGATGAAATTTGTTAATGCATTTGGATACTTCTTCTAATCGCAAGGACTAGCACCCAAAAATTTGTTTCATAGAGAACAAACCAATATCACGTTTTTACACATACAAGGCAAGAACTTTTAACAATAACTAACTCCCAAAAGTTATAAACTTTTGTCTTGTATCAACTCTCTAAAAAAAAAAAAGAACTTGAAATACAATGATCTTATACCTAGTGTTATAATCAGATTGGTATTCACACGCTTTGTTCCAACAAGTTGTAACTTTATAACGTGAAGCAAAATACTTCAGATAAGTACACCTTGATCCCCTTGGATTAGCTGCTTGAAAGCTCTTTGATGAATATAAGATGATAAGATAGTATCCCTTAAAAGCTTCAATTTTCCTCGTTCTTGCACGCATCGTTTGTTATACTGTTGGAAGACCCCCTACAAAGATAGGAGACTGTCCTCAAACGCAAACAACGTTATTATGGTGATCGGAATATGTGCAGCATTACTTTGTCAATGCTAGTTTTCCATCTCCGGTAAAATTGGAATTAAAAACTCTAATTACAATACTTAAGATTCGTATCATAAAAGGACTCCTAAAAATCCTTTAAGTTAACGGAATATTCCTTTACTAAGAGTTTAAACTAACGATTTAGGGTTATTTAGGGAAAAAAAAATAATAATAAAGGAAAAAGGAAAATCATTAAAAAGATACTAAAATCAAAATAATATGAACCATTCATTTTAGAAACATTGTAACCCACATTTTTTTTTTTTTTTTCAGTTAAGGGGCCTAACATTATTCACTCGTTATTAGATTTGTAGAAATACTGACTAAAATATTCATATCCCAAAAAAAATAAATCTCAAGGCAAGTAGCAGTCCAATGTGCTATAATATTTCTAAAATTAAACTGTAAGTATTATATACCATAAAATACATATTGTTTGCTAATGGGGCTTAAAATGGTGTACTATATACTTATATAGTACACGTAATGATATTTTTTCAGGGCGGGCAAGGTGGAAGAGTATTACTCATTCCCAGTCTCGTCCTGTATGGCCGGGAATTAAAATTCTTCCCATCCCCGCCCCCGTTTCCCTGTTTTCATCCCCTAATCCACGTTCCATCAGAGTCGGAGTTATGTTCCCAGGTAGATAATAGAAAATTACCATTGGACATCCTACACCTAGTCCATCACAAGATCCAAACTATCATAAGATGCAGAGAAATATAGGAAATGCCTTGGTTTGATTCAAAAACGATAAGGATGGCTGCCTACCTAGGTTTCGGTAACTACTGATCCTCAACCTTTAATAACCCAGTCGATATAACCCAACAGGAGTAGCTCAAGGGGCAAATGACTCTTTTTTAGTGGGGCCGAATTCGGGGTAATCCGGGTACAATCCCACAAGTGACGATTCCTTTTGGCCAGCTTCTGTGACCTCCCCGAAGCTGGACCGTTAAACGGGACAGAGAAAGACTCGGACCACAATGTGTGGTTTACACCGAAAAAAAATAACCCGGTCGGAATTGATACCACAAAATTTAAGTTGATTTATCAAAAAGTTCTTCAATCAAGTAGCCGGACAACAAAGGAATAAAACCTTAAATCATCATATCTATTAAGAATTGTTTAAGATGAATCTCTTTTATAGAAAATATATCAAAAGTATTTACATAAGTGAATGAATCAACTTTTTGTGTGATCCCAACGCAAATAATCACAAAGAATACCAATAAATACCTACCTTACTAAATATCATTTATGTTCAGTAATTTACTAGTGAGCTGGTTACTTAATAAACCACAAAGAAGAGTAAATTGATACTTAAAATACAGTTCGACCACAAGGGTGTTAACAAAAAATAATTCTTGAACTTTTGATAAGAGAATCATAACTCCTATCACTCGGTTGACACGACACTTTGACCCTTCCCAGATTATTTTAAATGTCCGCCTTTAACAACGGTTTAATATTAGATTCATAGAATAAATAACATCATAAGTTAAAATTAGTTGCATTTAAAATGTTCAGGTTTAGAATTGAAACAAAGAGTACAAAACTGGAAGCCAGGAAGCCTAAAGCAGTCCATGCCAGCGCAAAATTAATTACTGATAAAAATATAGAATAAAAAATAATATCATCATTATGCATGGCAGCAGAGAATTAAAGTCTTTGAGGTAATTAAATCTTGGGAAAACATAAAGAAAACGGCAGATTCTTTTTTTAAATTCGATTCATGACCATTTGTAAGATGCTTCACAACATCATTTGTTTTCATGCAGAAACCCTCCTCCATCATGCATCAAATCAAATTGCAGATTGTACTGTTAACGTGCAATCTAATCTTCCACTCAAAATAAATGAAATCACGTAATTATTACCTGATGCAACCAGTGTAATATCGGTGGCGTTTTTGCCGAAAGGCATGGGCGGAGCTGTTTAAAATGGTAAGTTGCAGCGATTCTATCTCCCTCAGGAAAGGTGGATAGTGATGGAATCCCGCTCCTGGCTTGTACCTGCCTTATGAGAACGCTCTTTTTCTGAAACCTGACTTGCAATTTCCGGCGCTTTTTATCGTCGTCGACGTCGGAGGCAGACGTGGTCCTTGTTCGACAATCGTCGCCGGGAAATCACTTTACGTCTCTTCACCACCGTTTTTCTCTGATCTTGGTGTTTCTCGCCTTCCTCCAGACATGCTTCACGTTTTCCTTGAAGCTCCTTTAGGTACCTGATGAGCTTCTCAAGAACCGATGCTTTGTCGACTGTAAAGATAAAGCCAGCAAATTAAAACTTATAAGTTTGAGTCTCAATATGGAACAATGTAGTTAAATTTCATCACTGTTTTTTTATTTTCTATGAACCTGTTAATTATGAATACTTATTGATTTATCTTCTTATAGTCTTTTGTTGTTAGGGTTGTAAGATGAGGTTCACCAGATGCATAAACTCAGTTCGAGGTGACTTATTGTTCCTTTTTGGTTTGGACTACTCACTATGAACAACTGATTATATTAGGTCGGTGAGATTTACTCATAGTTAGTTTTACCTTAGTTATTTCAAAATTAAACTCAAATACAGAATGTGATGAATGGTGGAGTTGCATAGCATGAAATTAAATAAACGAAAAGTAATTGAATATGCATGTGGTTCATCGAAATTAAAATTAAATTGATATATAGTTGACTACAGTACAGTACATATCATTATATAGTAGATATGGTGAACAAAATGACATTCTTGAGGCCAGGAAGAAATGGCAGAGAGAGCAATAACCTTCCGTTGAGTTTCTCTCTGCGTTTTTTCTTTCAAGCCAAAATGTGATCCTGGGAAAGATGATGTCTCTCGCTGCCCATTGTTAACCCCCAAAAAGCGAGGGTTGGATGAGAGTGGGAGAGAAAGAGGAAGTAGGCAGCTTCTTATTAGTGTAATCATACCGTTTGATCTGTTTCAGAGGAAGCGGCCGGCCGTTCTTCAAAACTGGATCAGCCCTGGAAATTGGAATCCGCCGGCAAAGAATGGTAGCTTGTGCTAGGTAAATATTTCCATTGTTGGCGTTGGCAGGAAAATGGAAATAACCAGAAGTATAGCTTTTCTGGCGAACTCGGATCGCTGCACAATATTATTCTCCTCCTGCGTTATAAAAGATTGTGAGCTGCGAAATCATCAACCGATGAAGTTCCTCCTGCGCAGAATAGCTCCCCAAGTTGTAACAGTCATCTCTTCTTCTCACGCACACATTCATGCAGATTCAAAAATTAAACACAAAATCTAAAAACTAATAACCACCTTTTTCTCCATAGTTCTCTCGAATAAAAACTAGGGTTTTCACTTAACCAATCAAGAAACATTCCCTGCAGTACTGAAGAATCTTCGATATGGATGATTCCCATTCCAATAATTCTCGGTTTTGTTTCAGAGGGGAATTGGAGCGATAACTACTCCTGATCTGCGGATCGATCTGACTGTTTCAAGTGCTTAAAAAGGAAATGGCGTATAAAGATGAATAAACAATTGTGAATTGGTCCCATGACATATTTCATATTAAACTAATGATCGAGATATTACTACGAAGTAATTAATACAGGTTAAGATCGATATGGACAAATCCCAGTGAGAATTAATAAAGTTGAGTTAATCATCACTGAACTAGCTAGGAAATGCCACCAATGATGCACAGTAATAATTTGTTGTTATCTATCCTCGTTCCAGTGCTCGTAATTGTTATTAGTTCATGATTGCTAGGCTATGAATTATTGAAATTGATCGATGACTTTTTTGTTTGCTGAGATTTCGATTTTCGATTTAGTAGATATAGCTCTATAAGTTTCAAGTGGTCCGTGAGATTTTAAATTCGAATTTATTATTTAAGAAAATGTAAAGATAGTATACATAAACATGTTTCATGTTTGTAATCCCTTTTGTTCGGAAACGGGCAGTATTTGATCGCCATAGCACTCTTCTTGATAATGCGAGATCAGAAAATTAACTCTGTTTAGACAAGTGGGTAGCACCGGTGTCTCTTAGCCATCCCATTTGCTTAAGAGGGCGTAATTTTTGGACTTTTATATTCTTAGTGTGTCTAGACCTGCTAGAGCTTCCCTGACTTTGACTTTAAAAACTCTTATTGTAAGATATTTGTAATAGATTTTGATGATGTAAAAGAGGCTATAAGCACTTTAGACTCCTCAATATTTCATTTAATTTTAGATAGGCTTCACAA